>PISX010017082.1:0-44390 GCA_004024625.1 Mellivora capensis
AGTGAGAGAGCATGAGCGAGGAGAAGGTCAGAGGGAGAAGCAGACTCCCCGTGGAGCTGGGAGCCTGATGCGGGACTCGATCCTGGGTCTCCGGGATCATGACCTGAGCCGAAGGCAGTCGTCCAACCAACTGAGCCACCCAGGCGTCCCTCCTCTAGGATTTTGATGGATTCTTGTCTCACATTGAGGTCTTTCACCCACTTTGAGTTTGTCTTTGTGTATGGTGTAAGAAAATGGTCCAGTTTCATTCTTCTACATGTGGCTGTCCAATTTTCCTAGCACCACTTATTGAAGAGACTGTCCTTTTTCCATTGGAAATTCTTTTCTGCTTTGTTGAAGATTAGTTGACCATAGAGTTGAGGGCCCATTTCTGGGCTCTCTATTCGGTTCCATTGATCTGTATATCTGGTTTTTTGCCAGTACCATACTATCTTGATCATTACACCTTCATAATGAAGTCTGGTATTGTGATGTCCCCAGCTTTGGTTTTCTTTTTCAACATTCCTCTGGCTATTCAGGGTCTCTTCTTGTTCTATACAAATTTTAGCTTATTTGTTCCAGCTCTGTGAAAAAAGTTGATGGTACTTTGGTAGGGATTGCATTAAATGTGTCGATTTCCCTGGGTAGCATAGACAATTTAACAGTATTTATTCTTCCAATCCCTGAGCATAGAATGTTTTTCCATTTCTTTGTGTCCTCCTCAATTTCTTTCATAAGTATTCTGTAGTTTTAGAGTACAGATCCTTACCTCTTTGGTTAGGTTTATTCCTAGGTATCTTATGGTTTTTGGTGTAATTCTAAATGGGATTGATTCCTTAATTTCTCTTTCTTATGTCTCATTGTTAGTATATATACAGAAACGCAACTGATTTCCATGCATTGATTTTATATCCTGTATGATTTCTGGTAATTTTGAGGTGGAGTCTTTTGGGTTTTCCCCATAAGGCATTATGTCAGACAGAGAGTTTGACTTCTTCTTTGCATCCAATTTGGATGTCTTTTATTTCTTTTTCTTTTGCTTTCTGATTGCTGAGGATAGGATTTCTAGTACCAAGTTAAACAACAGTGGTGAGAGTGGGCATTCTGGTTGCATTCCTGACCTTAGGGGAAAAGCTCTGAGTTTTTACCCATTGAGAATTATATTCATTGTGGGCTGTTCCTAGATAGCTTTTATGATATTGAGGTATGTACTCTCTATCGCTACACTGTGGAGAGTTTTAATCAAGAAAGGATGCTATATTTTACCAAATGCTTTTTCTGCATCAATTGAGAAGATCATATGGTTCTTGTCCTTTCTTTTATTAATGTGATGTATCACGTTGAGTTGCAAATGTTGAACCACTCTTGCAGCCCTGGAATAAATCCCACTTAGTCATGGTGAATAATCCTTTTACTGTTGGATCCTACTGGCTAGTATCTTGGTGAGAATTTTGGCATCCATGTTCATCAGGGATATTGTCTGTATTCTCTTTTTTTGGTGGGGTATTTAGCTGGTTTGGGGATCAATGTAATGCTGGCTTCATAGAAAGAGTTTGGAAGTTTCCTTCCATTTCTATTTTTTTTGAAACAGCTTCAGAAGAATAGGTATTCTTTAAATGTTTGGTAGAATTCCCCTGGAAACTATCAGGCTCTGGACTCTTGTTTGTTGGGAGATTTTTGATGACTGCTTCAATTTCCTTGCTGGTTATGGATCTGTTCAGGTTTTCTATTTCTTCCTGTTTCAGTTTTGGTAGTTTGTAAGTTTCCAGGAATGCATCCATTTCTTCCAGACTGCCTAATTTGTCAGCATATAGTTTCTCATAATATGTTCTTAAAATTATATTTTCTTGGTGTTGGTCATGATATTTCCTCTTTTCATTCATTTTATTAATTTGAGTCCTTTCTGTTTTCTTTTTGATAAGTCTGGCTGGGGGGTTATTGATCTTATTAATTCTTACAAAGAACAAGCTTCTAGTTTTGTTGATCTGTTCTATTGTTCTTCTGGTTTCTATTTCAATGATTTCTGTTCTAATCTATATTAATTCTCTTCCCCTGTTTGATTTAGGCTTTATTTAGTTTTCATTTTCTAGATCCTTTAGATGTAAGGTTAGCTTCTGCATTTGGGATTTTTCAAATTGTTTTGAGAGAGGCTTGGCTGGCAACGTACTTTCTTCTTAGGACTGCCTTTGCAGTATACCATAGGTTTTGAATAGTTAAGTTTTCAATTTCATTTGTTTCCATGAGTTTTTAAAATTCTTCTTTAATTTCCTGGTTGACCCATTCATTCTTTAGTAGGATCTTCTTTAACCTCCAAGTGTTTGATTTCCTTCCACATTTCCTCTTGTGATTGAGTTTAAGTTTCAAAGCATTATGGTCTGAAAATATGCAGGGAATAATCCCAATCTTTTGGAACCAGTTGAGACCTGATTTGTGACACAGGATGTGATCTTTTCTGGAGAAGGTTCCGTGTGCATTTGAGAAGAATGTGTATTCTATTGCTTTAAATTCTCTGTTCATAATTTTGAAGTCCATCTGGTCCAGTGTGTCATTCTAAGCCCTTGCTTCCTCGTTGATTTTCTGCTTAGATGATCTGTCCATTGCTTTGAGTGGGGTTTTGAGGTCCTCTACTATTATTGTATTCCTATCAATGTGTTTCTTTAATTTGGTTAGTAATTGGTTTATAAAATTGGCCTTTCCCAAGTTAGGAGCATAAATATTTATAGTTGTTAGATCTTCTTGTTGGATAGGCCCTTAAATAATATATAGTCTTCCTCTTCATCCCTTACTACACTCTTTAGTTTAAAATCTAATTTGTCTGATATGAGGATTGCTACCCCAGCTTTCTTTTGATGACCATTAGCATGATAAATTGTTCTCTACCTCCTCACATTCAATCTGGAGTTGTCTTTAGATCTAAGATGAGTCTCTTGTAGACAGCTTATAGATGGTTCTTGATTTTTTAATCCAATCTGATACCCTGTGTCTTTTAATTGGAGCATTTAGCCCATTTACATTCAGAGTAACTACTGAAAGATATGAATTTAATCCCATTGTATTACCAGTAAAGTTCCTGTTTCTGTCTATTGTCTCTGTTTCTTTCTGGTCTATGTTACTTTAGAGTTCTGTCTTCACTTACAGGCTCCCCTTTAATATTTCTTACAGGACTCCTTAGTGATCAAATTCTTTTAGTTTCTGTTTGTTCTGGCAGCACTTTATCTCCTTCCATTCTGAATGAGATAGCCTTGCTGCATAAAGTATTCTTGGCTCCATGTTTTTCTCATTTAGTACCCTGAATATATCCTGCCAGCACTTTCTGGCCAACTGGGTCTCTGTGAATAAATCTGGTGTCAGTCAATATCTTGCCTCCCTTGGGTTTGCTTTCCATACTGGATTGTAAGTTCTGTTGAGGACCCGGACATCCATTGTTGTCTGTTGCACAATCAAATCCAGTACTGCAGAGAACTGGTGCTTGAGAAATGTTAGTTACATCTAATAGTTCTCCTTTGTTTTCACATATAAAACAAATACATTTATTGTATTTTTAATTCTTAAAACCCAGATGAATGGGAGTAAAGAATAAGTTTTTAGGGAATATATGACATCCTGATAAAAGGCCTTTTGCTTCCTGAGATATAATTTTAAGAGAAATTGGTAATATGTAAGTTAGGAGTGCATTATTTGCTTAAAAGGGAAACACATATTTTAAAAAGAGATGGTTTTATTTCATGAGGGAAATGAGACAAAGATTAGTGAGAAGCTAGCCTAGACAGTATAGGGAGTGACCACACACATATCAAGAAATGAGAACATGAAATTCAAAGACAGACTGAAACTCCTTGTGCCAGAAAACTTGAGACACATAAAGCTCAGCTGAAAACACGCCTTTCTTTAGTTATGCTCTTATCTGTTATTTTAGATGTTGGCAGACAATGAAGTTCACCTAAACAGATCTCTAGAACACACAACCCCATTAAAGAAAGCAATTTGAGCCCTTTATATCCACGATTATCTTTGCCATTGCCTAAGCATTAAGTCAGCTAGCTGACATCTCTGACTCAAATTTTTGGCCTTTTTTTTTTCTTAAGCATTGAAGGTTATGGTATACTGTATTGTTTCCATTGTTTCCATAGATCCTTTCTTAGAGAGTCATTCTGATCCTTAAATTCTATCTTCTTTATATTCTTTTTTTAAAAGAATTTGTTTACTTATTTATTTGATAGTGAACGAGTGAGAGAGTGAACAAAGTGGGGGAAGAGACAGAGGGAGAAGCAGACTCCCCACTGATCAGGGAGCCCATACTCTTTATATTCTTAAGCATTCCTACTTTTCATATTCATAAATTTGTCTTCAACTGTAAATAAAAAGCTCGTTGATAAGTTTGTATCTTTCTAATTAACTATATTAGTCATTCATACTATTCACTAAATAATTTGTATTCTCCACCATCCCAGAAATACTGGTAGGATTGAATTTTTTTAGCATTAGGCTGGGTGAGATCATGTGGCTAGTTGTGGCTGTTATATTGTGAGCAAAAGCGCATATGTTACTTCCTGGCCAGAGTTTAATTGCTCACTGATGTAAGACCCTCCAGCAATCTCCTTTCCCTCTGGCATAGTGACAGCAATACTGGCTTGGAACTCTGAGGGGCGATGATGAAAAGATTATCCCCACTGACCCATCAAGTACATGCAGTGTGAACAAAAAAATAAATCTCGTGGAATCCTATGGTATTTGTCCTTCTCAGTCTGACTTATTTCACTTAGCATAATACTCTCTAGGTCCATCCATGTTGTCTCAAATTGCATGCTCTCATCCTTTTTTATGGCTGTATAATATTCCATCATTTATATATATCGACTTTCTTTTTTCATTCATCTATTGATGACTAATTTGGTTGCTTCCATGTCTTGGCTATTGTAAATAATGCTGCAGAAAACATAGGGGTGCATATATGCATGTATCTTCTTGAGTTAGTGTTTTTGTTTTCCCTGGGCAAATACCCAATAATGGAATTACTGGGTCATATGGTTTTTTATTTTTAATTTTTTGAGGACCCTCCATACTGTTTTCCACAGTGGTCGCACCAGTTTGCATTTCCACCAACCGTGCACAAGGGTTTCTTTTTCTCCACATTCTTACCAATGCTCGTTGTTTCCTATCTTCTTGGTCTGAACCGTTCTGACAGGTGTAAGGTGATGGTGTAAAGGGAGAGTCGTACATACACTTGTGCTGGACACAGCATAATATATAAGCTTGTCAAATCACTAAATCGTATACCTGAAGCTAACGTAACTTTGTGTGTCACCAGTACTCAAAAAAATGTGTTAGGTGCAACTAATGGATCATTGAACACTACATCAAAAACTTTTAATAAAAAAAAATTGTAAATAATAATAATAAAAAAAACTGTGGTTTTAAGCCACTAAGATTTTGGGATTGCTTATTACTATGTCAGTCAGGGTTCTACCATGAAAATAGAACAAGTAAGGCACAGACCATATTTTAGGGTGGAGGCACAGAGGGAGAGAGAGAGAGAGAGAAACTGATTTATTGTAAAGGACCGGCTTCTCCTTTGTAGGGCGGGGGGGGGGGTGGGGGGTGGGGGGGAAGCCCCAGGAACCCAGGAAAGAGCTGGTGGTATAGTCCACAGGTGGAATTTCTTCCTTGTGGGGATGCCTTTATTTCTGCTCCTGCAGTCCTCCACCTGACTGCCTCAGGCCTGGCTAGACTATCTAAAACAATCACCCTTACTTGTAACTGATGATCGACTTTAATCACATCTACATAATACCTTCCCAACAACTCCTAGGTCAGTATTTACTGAATACCTGGGGACCATACCCACAGGAATGGACACATACAGCCAAGCATTGCACTTGCTGTGACATGATTAAGCTACCCTAATTACATGAAAATACTAAATTAGCAAGATTTGACTGTCTGCAGACCTTACACTTAAATGATCTGCCTCACGCATCCTTTTCATGTACTTGACCACAAACTGGCTGAGTGACAAACTTCAAAATAAGAACTTTGTTTTCAGCCCATCAATGAAATGGCATTCTTTTCACTTTTGAATGAGTGTCCCCAAGGGGGTTACACGTGAAACAGAACACAAAACATTGACCTCCTTCTTCTTCTTCTTTAAAAAAAAAAAAAGATTTTATTTATTTATTTGACAGGCAGAGATCACAAGTAGACAGTAAGGCAGGCAGAGAGAGGGGGAAGCAGGCTCCCTGCTGAGCAGAGAGCCCAATGCAGGGGCTCGATCCCAGGACCCTGGGATCATGACCCAAGCCAAGGCAGAGGCTTAATTCACTGAGCCACCCAGGCGCCCTGTGACCTTCTTCTGATATTACTAATCCTTACTGAATTTTAGGAGGGAGAGACTCCAGACTAAATATGCCTTGATGCTGCCCCACTTCCTCTCATGGCAACGTGAAGACCTGTCCTCCCTTGTCAGACTGCTTAGGGACAGTGAGACGTCCATCTTCCACAAATCCCTGTAAACTACCCACTTGCTCCAAATATTCAGCATGTTATTAGCAATTTTTGCATTTATTAAGTCAGTCAGAATATTTAAAAAACATTTCTAAATTTATAACACAACTGTCTCTACTTAGCATGTGTTCTATGCCTCATTTTCCTCCTCTAGTTAAAAAAAGATGGCCTTGGGCTTCAGGAGTCCTCCTCTTTCTTCCAGCTCGAACAGTCTCTGTGTCTATGGAGTAGTCATCTCCTGAATGGATTCTCATCTGTGTCCTTAGTGCTTCCATTTCCTCTTGCTGAGTCCAGGGTATCTGGCAACAACTGATGTGTGACGTTCACACTCGCAGAGGGGATCCAGATGATTCACTGTAGAGATCGCCCAGTCTAATCGCCCGCGTCTAATCGAGACACGGCTACTACAGTGCTTCTATTACTTCCTCAGAACATTCTCCTGGGGATAGCTGTGACTTTCTGAAGTGTGTTAGGCCCCTCTGGATGGCAAGGAACAGACACACAGTCAGGTTATCTCAATTATTGTGAGTTTATTTGTGCCGACACACAAGAAAGTATGAAAGATAAGAAAGCAACCCGGTAACCACAAAGTCCAGCCTTGTTGTTCGGGGATCAGTCATTCCTCGAGTAACCTAAAAGCAGACACGGTGAGTCAGTAAGAGCTCTTGGTATGTCACCTCTGGGCATATCCCTCCTCTGAGGCAGCATCATTAGAGTGACTGCTCCTCTCTGTTTTGGCTGCTCACTTCCTTTCTCTATCTCCTATTCGGAGGGCTCATAAAGGAGGGTTCTAGATGGTGGGGCCAGGTGCCATCCAACAAGAACAGCACATCTGGGATCCTCTCTCTTACTAGGCAACCCCCCAGCCCATAATTGAATTTCTTTGACTGATGGTGTAGTTGGTTGTGGTCAGTATGGAGTGTTCATGGGATAGGAACATGCTTCTGCTCATGTAGGAGCCATGGATGTGGTCTCTCCAGGACTCTAAGAAAACTATAGATCCACCTGGGAAATATGGATAATAACACACAGCTTTACCCTGGGGACAGGCGAACTTTTGATTCTCAGTGACACTTTCTTAGGGAGGATTTTCAAAGTGCTCTATCAATGCTGTAACTTCCCCAAAACTATGGTGTTTTTCTCTTACTACATTTTTTGGGGGGAGAATGTTGCCTTTGATAACATGTACTTTCTAGAACAGTTGATCATCTCCATTTTTTAAGCAAAAGGAAGTGGAATTGTAGATTAAGCTCTGAATCACGTTGTTGGACCATATTTTCTGAGTTGTCTTTAAAAATCTTCCTCCAGAATACTAGAAAGTCAAAGATAATTTCAGTATTTTTAATTCTGGAAATTAAGGTCCTATTCCCAAGATCTGTTGTATATTTATGTGGGGGAAACTCTAAATTAGAAATCAGGTTTGTCCACGTTTGTGTCTTACAAGGAGCTCAGTATTTCTCAACCATTCCTAAGATTCCTTTCACCCATGAAAGACAGTGGGGTCCATAAAGGAACTAACAATTTTTCAACTTGTCTGAGGCCAGAAGGAATAGGTTTTTTTTTTAAATTTTTTTAAATTTATTTATTTGTCAGAGAAAGAGGGAGAGAGAGGGAGAGAGAGGAGCACAGGCAGACAGAGTGGCAGGCAGAGGCAGAGGGAGAAGCAGGCTCCCCGCCGAGCAAGGACCCCGATGTGGGACTCGATCCCAGGACGCTGGGATCATAGAAGGAATAGGTTTGATAGCCACATATCCATTTCGTAAAAGGAGGAATTTTTTCCTTATTAATTTTTCTATGAAATAAAAAGAAATAATAAATCCTCTTCACCCTTACTGTGATTTAATTGGACTCCTTGTCTGTGATCATCTCTCATTAAATTGTTAGGCCAATTTTTTCTTTTTCTTTTTTTTTAAGATTATATTTATTTATTTGACAGAGCACAGGTAGGCAGAGAGGCAGGCAGAAGGAGAGGGAGAAGCAAGCTCTCCATTGAGCAGGGAGCCTGATGTGGGGCTGTAGCGCAGGACCCTGGGATCATGACCTGAGCCGAAGGTAGTCGCCCAACCGACGGAGTCCCCCAGGTGCCCCAGGCGCCAATTTCGTTTTAAAACCTGAAATGGCAGGATTCAGAAACAGCTGACAAAAATCAAATTACAATAGACTTGCAGATTCTTCAAGTTGGCTTGGTTAAGCCTTTGTTAACTCTCAAATGACAGCTTTGAAAAAAGTATGCCTCCTCAGCCTTCATCCCTATACAGAGAGGGTCCCCGCCATGTACATTCTTTCAGAGGTAAGATGTTGTCTCAAATCCAAGTGACTCTAGCAAATCACTAAGGCGGTACTCTGGGGGGGGGGGGTGTCTCGTGAAGGGGACTGCAGTAACCACTCCCGATGTGTTGGCTTGAGTAGGTCCCCAACTGCTGAGTGGCCAAACTGGAAGGGAATTTGTGCATTTGGAGTAGTTGCTTTGGACGGCTTTCAAGGAACGCTCCAAACCTGAGATTAAATTTGGGTCTGCTGAGCGGACCCCAGGTGTGTTTGATTATGGGTCGAAGCCTGGAAAGAACAGAGTTTGGTGGGTGAGTGCGTGAGGCACCTGAGCCTGTTTCCACAAATTGCTTTTCTGTCACCGGGCCAGAGGGTAGAGTGTGGAAGCTGAGGAGAAAAATAAATGCCTCATCTCACACAAGGAAAAAATCGTACAATATTCACTTATGAAAAAATCGAGCATTTGGTTATACGAAAGGTTTGAGAATTTTAATGATGCCCCCAAATTCAGCCCTTTATCACACTGATTTATTTAGGGATCTTAAGGTTAATAGGATATATATGTCCAGGTACAACTTTATCCTATTTACATAAAGAAACATTAAAAATCCAAGATACCCTTTGTAACAGAATTAGAAGTTCAGTAGTTGAACATAGCAGCAGAAAATGCGGAATAGCTATGAAATTTCCCCTTTCTTCTCAGCAAATCGCCAAAAGAAACAAAAGTGACCAGTGACCTTTTTTGGGGGGATCTCTGTAGGTATACGATGGCTGATCAGTCAAAAATAAGAAAATTTGGTTTTTACTCTTTCTAGAAGCTTCCAAAGAATACCTATCTAGTCACCTTAAAAAGCTCTTTCTCCATAATTCAGCCACTAGAAGGGAGTCTCTCAGAGGGAAGGCAGACAATGAACTGGGGTTGACTTCAGGGGTATTAAAAAGCCTCCGCAATTTAAATTGATTGGCTGACAGCTTCTGAGGAACAGCTGTTTGGTTACTAGCATATAAAAGAAAAAGAAAAAAAGCTAAATCACAGCAAATGGGAAAATGCTGACTATGGATTCATTTATCCAACCTACCTTGGGCCAAATGGACATTATGTGAATCTCCCCGTTCAAAAGGCTCATAGTAAAGTGCACCAGTTCCCGGAGTACAGGAATCCAAGCGTTCGAACATGTGTCCAGTGCGTGGGGCTGTTCGTCAGGGACGGCATCTGAGTAGCCAGTAGCAAAGTGTCTTTCATGGCAGGAGAGAACTGTCCCCTCGCGAGTGATGGCAGCTCTTCGCATCCCTTCAGTGTTAAAAGATAACGAAGTGAATTCCGGACAGAGAAACTCACACAAGCCATTAGACATACGAAAGAAAAGGCAGATTCTGGGATAGAATTCCTGAGACAGACGGACCCTGGGTCTGATCGTATCAAGAAATTCTGCGTCTCTTTGTTTTGTGTTCCCCTGGAATCGAGTTCCATAAAAGCTTCTAAAAACAAACAAAGCTCAGAGTGAATCAAAGCCACTTGAACAGCCTCGGGCTGGCGGGAGATGAGCTTCTGTCGGTCCCTTTGAGCAGCGAGGCACTTTGGACAGACCAGTAACCGCAGTCACAAAACACAGTCTGCAAACGGCGAGATCAGCCGACGACGTGATCAGGACGTGATCAGACCGTCATGAAGAACCAGGTCAGCGGGGAGACCAACAGCAGAGACATCCCGGGTAGAAGAGAGCCCAGAGCGACACGATAGACCGTTCTCCGTTTCCACAGATCGTTTCCTTTACTGGGTCTGCTTTGACCTTGAGACACGAGTTTTCATGCTGAGCCCCACGAGACCGTGGAAGTCCATGAGCATCTCTCGACGAGGTCCTTTAAAGACAGCGGGGACATTTTTCACCGTGCCTCGCTTCTGTCATTTTCAGCTATGCAAAGCGTGGCATTCACAGAGCGCGGATATTGTCCAGAACATTCTGCTCCCCCTCCGGCGATTTGATAAGCTGTGAGTTAATTAGCGGGTACACTGGTGGCCGGTGGCAGTGCGCAGGAGGCCGACAGTGTGGATGTTTCACCGTGTGTGTCAATGACTTGATCTGGGGGCGCTCAGTGCTGCGAGGCTGGGGAGAGCAGGCTGCCCGAGCCAGCGACGCTCACGCACTTTGACCGCAAGGCCCATCGGAAGGCCTCACCGGGCCCCACGGGAAGCAGAAGTATTCTCGTGGAGTGAATCAGAGTTTAAAATCAATGCTTGAGAATAAATAAGGCACCAGGTTAATGGAAGTGACACGGAACTCTCAACTATGGTCTTGAACCGTGCTTGCATTCCTTTTCATATTTCCCTTTGGGAAATTAACTCCTGGAATATTGAGAAAAACAATGGAAGTTAGCAGTTAGCCTCTTGCTTCTAATTTCTGGCAAGGGCATCATCAGATGGTCTCAAATTCAAGTGTTTTTGCTTTGTCTTCTTTCCTTCTTGGGAAATCACTGGTGGGGCATTTTGGGGGGTGGAGTTACTCGTCTATTTAGCACAGACATGGAGTTGGAAAGAGAGGAAGGCCATTCCTAGAGGGGTACATAAAGCATCCAAATGCAAAAGAAAGTTCTGCCGAATTAAGCACTCTCTTAGGAAACCTGGCCCATTTATGAAACTCTGTGCAGGGGCTGTTTTCCCAGCTGCCGGGAGGCCAGCTTTGTCTCCCGAAGTCAGTGGCCTAGCTGGGGAGGTGAGCCTCTGGGCCACAGGGCAGGGGGCGCTCTGCCGCTGCTGGTCCTGGTGGCACGAAGTCGCGGGACACGTTTCCTGGTGCCACCTTACTGATGGGCTCAGCGCAAAATGGCAAAGACGGTCATTTTATAAAGAATTCATTTCTCTCCTATCACATGTGAAAGCGAGGGACAGTGAAAGGGGTCCCCTTATGCCAAGCCAACGCTTGTCCCTCAGCTGTGATGCATACTCCAGGAGACAGCAGTGTGTCTCCCCCTCCGATGCCCTGTTGAACCCAGCCCCGGCTGCTCTTCTTTGCCCAGGACCGAACTGGGTATGTTTGTTTGTCTCCATGCCCACTCTGCTTGTTCTTTAGTTTTCTTTCTTTTTAAAATCATTTCCAAAACCACCTTTACTTTAGCGAGATGGCTGGCAGGATAGTCCCCCTACTCAAATAAGGACTGGGGATGTGGTAAATATTTAGAGTCTCATGGCCTAGCCACTAGTGGTGAAGACTTCCATTAAGGATCTCCCCATCTGGCCAGGCTGTCTTCACTGACGGGTCATATATCCAGTAAGGCCTATCTTGGAAGCAACAAAGAAAGAAGCTACGTGACCATCAGCTGACTCACAACGGCCCTTCTGCGCCAGTGGAACCCACAGGATGAGACTCGGAACTTCTTCTAGAAAAGCAAGTCTCTAGATATAAAAGGTAGTAATTGAGATTGCTTTTCCTTGCTCTGAAAACACATATGTACCGGTCCTCAAGAATGATCCCTAACACAATGTCTCATTCTGTATGGATGTTACTTATGCCAAAGTGACCCTACAAAATGTTCCATCACAGTGATGACAGTCTCGATCTCCAGCAGAGCTGCGGAGTTCCTGTGTGCGCCCACACCGACAGCTGAAGGCTCTGGATTTGTTTTCCCTTGTAGGCTCTCTGCAAGAACCCGGTATGGATTATCTCAGGGTACCACAAAGATTAGTTCAAGAAAAAGATTATACATCACAATGCTTAGCATTTATATAGGTTCTTTTGATTTCAAAACAAGTTATAAATATTTCCTACCGTGACATCTACGCGAGGTAGGTATGACCGTCCCTACATTACCAATAGAAACCCGAGGCCAAGGAGAGCAGGACCCTGTTCCAGGCCCGCGGGGGTTAGGAGTGACCTTGAGACTGGCATCCTGGTGGTCACCTGCTCTGGGCTCTAAAGGGGCCATGCCTGTCTTGAGGGGGGGGCAACGGTCTCCATTAATATAGGGCTATATATTGTATAGATAGAAAACAGCAACACACGACGACGTTATAGAACAATAATCCAATATTTTTCTTAGTAAAATATGTGAAGCACAGTATTTAAATTGCATTTCTCTGAAAAGCATTTGGTATATTAAATAGCTCTATAAAGGTTTGCTGGCATAGCCTTAACAGCATAATGAATGATTTCTAAAGAAATTAAAATCCACGGATGCATAGAGATCTTGCTGGTATAATACCATTAAGCTAAACAAACAAAAAAAAAGTGAGAAACTACTTTATTCTCATAATGCAGACCTAATCGCTTGCTGGATTTTCACAGGTAGCTACCTAATTTTTCCGAGCTTGAGAGAAAAGATACATATTGCTGGGTGTGGTTTTTAAACTCTTAACTTGAGGGGGAAATGCAGTTGGAAGGTGAAAATTAAAGACTGCTATTTCCACTTGGTATCCATTCGGAGGAATTCATACATTTCCAGGAAATGTTGCCATACTTGGAACTAGCATGGAGGTGGACAGAGGGACGCTGATGGGACAGAGGGACAGGACATTCTCTGAGAAGAGAAAAAAATGGTACCAAGTAAAAGGTACGGTATTTGAAGAAAATGAACGAGGCCAAAGGGTGGTTTTCGAGCGTGCCGAGGCTGGCATGAGATGTGAGCTGTTCACGCTCGGGTGACCGCATGGGTCTTGGAGACGGTTTACGGGGTAAGTACTTGGCTGGATCAGTCCCTTGGCTGTGGTGAAAGCCTCACTCGCCTCTCTAAGAAGCAGATCTCAGAAGGGTGTGAAAGCATTTACCTCATGCTAAGCTTCGAAAGGACCGACCAGGTGGGTCGGCAGAAAAAGGTCTAAAACTAGGAAGGAAGAGGCCTCAGAGTCTTAAAATCGGTATGCAAACGTGAAAACTAACTTCCAAGCTGAAATGACATTCTCTGTCAGGAGTAACAAATACAAAAGTCCTAAACTTCGTGTACACGCCGCTAAGATATTGTTAGATAAGATATTACATGGCGTGCGGAGAATATTTTTGTGGAAGTGTGCTTTTTCCCTAAAAAAGACATATTAAATTGTGTGGGTTTTTTTTTTTTTTTTTAAACTCTCCTCAAGTCCTTTCTATATAAATAGGAAAGACAAGCGGTCCTGTCAGTTTGTTCCCTCACGGGATACTGGCGGGGTCCTTCGCGCTGAGGGGGTACGTGGCAGTCTTGTTGGTGGGGGCTCGGGGTCTGGACAGGCCGGAGCAGTTCGGCTGCTTGGTCGGCTGCAGGGTCCTGGCGTAGGGCGAGTACCAGTCCCGCTCAAACACGTCCTTCAGCTGCTTGATGATGCTCCTGTTGTTCCTCACGTCTGCCTGGTTGATGACGAGGCCTGTGCCGGCGTTCTGGGTGAAGTCATTCCCCACCCAGTCAAAATTGCCTGCCAACAAACAAAGGAGAGAACGGCGCCGAGTTAAGAGCCACGGGTAAACAGTCCCCGTTTAATGAAGCCCTGAGCAGATTCTATTTAAAAAAATAACGATGATGACAGGGAGACTGAATTGTGGTGACAGCTGAGGAAAAAAAATTCCAAGAGGCCTTACATATGGCGTATTAATATTTGCATATTATTTTGGCATTTTCTTCAGCTTTGCTCAACTTGAAACTCAAAACAAGGAATCTGCTGGGGTTTTTTGTTTTTTGTTTTTTTTTGGTAAATGTTATTTCTTATTGACATTCACAAGACACACTAAATACAGCAACATTTAGGATATATAGGAATACACTTAAAAATCCTGTGAACAATTACTACCTTCTCAGGGAGACAACATCTGATCCGTGCGTACCGATGAGGGATTCTGATTACAGTGCTCACAAGCCAGAGGAGGAGGCTCAGTTCCTGTCTGAATGGACAGACCTCTCCTTGCTCGGCCTGTAGGTCATTTCCCGGTTCCAGGAGCTGGCTTCTTGGCTTAGGAAGCAAGGCAGCTGCTATGATGGTGGCTCCCCAGCACAGCTGCCTGCTGTGGGGCAGTGTATTATTAGTTTGCTAAGGCTGCTGTAACCAAGGCCCACGGACTGGGCGGCTTAAACCAGACAAATCTAATGTTTCATTTCTGGAGGCCAGAAGTCCAAAATCAACATGGCGGCAGGGTTGGTTCCTACCGGGACAGAGGATCTGCTCTGGGCCACTCTCTCGGCATGTAAGATGGCCAGCTTCTCCCCATGTCTCTTCACATTCTCTTCCCTCTCTGCATGTCTGTCTCTGGGTCCAAATTTCCCTTGTTTATAAGGGCACTGGTCAAATTGGATCAGGGCTCACCCTGATGACCTCATTCTGACTTGATGACCTCTGTATAGACCCTGACTCCAAATAAGGTCATATTCTGAGGTACTGGGAGTTATAACTTCCAACATATTAATTGCGGGGGGGCGCGGTTCAACCCCTAGGTAGTAAGGCTGGAATCTTTCCTGGAAGGGGCCAATCGTATCTAGGTCACTCATGTGTAGTCCATCTTCGATGGGGGAGTAGATAAAAGGAGAGACTACCCCAAAGTCCCACTTGAATCTCCTATCTTGGCACCCATTGGGGAGAAGGTTCTAGTGGGAGGACAAAGTTTTCTCCTCAGGAGGGTTCAGTACCATTCATTTCTTTGATTCTTTTGTCCTTCATTTAATGCACATTTCCTGAGTCTAGTGTCTACCAGGCAGGTACCTGGGGCCATGATACAAACCAGACATTGACAGTCCCTGACTTCAAGGCGTCCAGGAAGGAAAAACAATGATTATAATGCAGGGAGATGAATGTGCACAGTGCCACGAGGGCAAGGGAAAGGATTCCCCACTCTGGCTGCATGAGTCAGGAAAGCATTTTGTTGAGTCAGAAGAGATACACAGAAACATCAATTAGGAAGTTAGAGAGCCACACCCACAGAGGGATGTGGACAAAAATAGGATCAGGATCTTGGACCGTGATGGGGAAGAGTTAGGGAAGAAGTGGGATATAAGGGCCTTGGACGGGGGAGAGAAACTGTTCTTTATTAAGTGCCTACTACGAGCAAAGCACTGGACTTGGCATTGTATCCATTATCTTTCATAGTTGGTAGGATTTACACCCATTCCACGGATGAGAGGCCTGAGGCTCAGAGAGGTGAGCAGATTTGATCAATGGTGGACCCAGGTCTCCAAAGACTATTTATAATACCATAAAGGAAGCAGTGTTCTCACTAAAAAGATTTCTTGAATTACTACTGGCCTGGGTCTGGTCTCAGCTCTCAGTTTTGTGCTCCTCTTTGGTTCAGAGATGGTTTCATAAAGAAAACGGAAAGCGTGTCGAGTTTCATTTCTGGGCCCTCAGAGTCTCTTCAGCTGCACTAAGCTCCTCTCCTCTAGGAACCACATTCTCTGAGGGACACAGAGATGGAGATAGGTTTTGGGGGCCGCATGAGAAGACAGAAAGATAAGGGGAGAGAAGTGACAACATTTTGGAGCCTTATTTTGTGAGATTTGGCTTTTCCCTTCAAGACAACGGATGGAGCCAAGATCCTGCACCTTGGATTCTCCAAAGCTTTAATTAGGTTCTTCTCTGGAACTCCAGCCCTAGGCAGCGCTTTCTCAGGCCCACAGAGGCCACCCTCTATCAGGGTGATCATGTTTTCCCACCTTTCACTTCCTCATGGTTTGGCTCAAGTTCAGAATCACTTTCCTGCATCCATGTTTTCTCAACTGGGACATGGTTCCACCCAGGGCTGAGCCTGCCATTGTGGCTTCCCGAATGCGTGCGTGGGGCCAGGCAGTGGGAGAAATATAGGGCCATCCCAGAACCATGGCGCAGGTACAGATAAGCTCACTGGGAAGGTCTATGTGCCTCAGTGAGCCTTCTGAGTGCCTCCGATTAACCTACCACCCCCTTGTCAGACCTCCAACAATTCAAACCATCTTCTGGACAAATGCACCAAGCCAGACTCAAATATACTCCAGAGAACTCAAAATTAGAGAGACAGTACTGTTCGGGGAATGTTCTGTTAAGTATCATGAAGATTTAATGAGCCATACGCAATGTCTAGTGTGGATTATTCTTAACTTCTGCATTCTTAGCAGGTGTCCGCGTGACAACTTAAGAGATTTCCAGAACGTGCTGATAATTATTTAAATTATCAATGAATTTTCCCTCTGGATGCTCTTTAAATATTTTTATACAAGGACTATGCCTTGCTCTAGGGAATTAATGTTTTGCCAAAATGCTGTGTGTAAAATGAACTCATTTAAGAATGCATTATAATAGAGAGCCAGAAATAGACCCACGTAGATAGAGTGAACTCATCCTTACCGAGGAGCAAAGGCAATACAAGGGGGCAAAGCTAATCTTTCCAACAATGGTGCTGGAAAAATGACATCCACCTGCAAAAAGGGAATCTTGACACAGACCCTACACCTTTAACAAAAAATAACTCTAAATGGATCAAAGAAAAATGTAAAATGCAAAACTATAAAACTCCTAGAAAATGACAAATAAGAAAATCTAGATGACCTTGGGTCTGGTGAGGACTTTTTAGACACAACACCAATGGCACGATCCAGGAAAGAAATCACTGATAAGCTAGACTTCATTAGAATTTAAAATGTTTTCTCTGTGAAAGACACTGTCAAGAGAATAAAGAGATAAGCCACAGGCTGGGAGGAAATATTTGGAAAACACACACCTGATAAAAGACCGTTATTCCAAATATATAAAGAACTCTTAAAACTTAACAATAAGAAAATGAAAAGCCTGATGAAAAAATTGGACCAAAGACACCTCATCCAAGAAGATATTCAGATGGTAAAAAAGCATATGAAGAAGTGCTCCACATCTATCATCAAGGAAATGCAGATTAAAACAGTAAGGAGGGACCTCGATACACCTCCAAGAATGGCCAAAAGCTGGAGCACCGACACCACCAAATGCTGACAAGGATGTGGAGCAGCAGGAACTCTCGGTCTCCACTGGTGGGAATCCAAGATCGTAAAGCCGCCTTGGAAGACAGTTTGGCAGTTTCTCACAAAACTCCACATGGTCCTATCGTTCGATAGGGCAGTCATGCTCCTTGCCATTACCCAATGGGGTTGAAAACATGTCCACACAAAAACGTGCAAATGTCTATAGCAGCTTATTCATAACTGCCAAAACCCAGAAGCAGCCAAGATGTCCTGAAAGTAAATGGATAAACTGATCCCTCCAGACAGTGGAATATTATTCAGTGCAAAGAAGACATGAGCTATCTAGCCATCCAGAGATCCCGAGGAAGCTCAAACGCATACTGCTAAGTGAGAGAAGCCAACCTGAAAAGGATATACACTATTTGAGTCCAATGATGTGAGAGCTTGGAAAAGCCCAAACAATGGAGACCATGAAAGAGATCAGTGGTTGCCAGGAGCTGGCAGGGAGCACGGAGGACTGGTAGGACAGTGAAATGACTATGACACAGTAATCGTGCATACACATCACGCATTTGTCAGGACCCACGAATGTCACGTCGATAGTGAACCCACTGCACATCAGTATCGGTGTGGCTCACCCACTGTAGCCAACGCTCCACTTCGTGGGGGTGGCTGATAACAGGGCAGGTTGTGTTACGCGTGTGAGGAGCCCAGGGATATGAGAATTCTGTAGTTTCTGTTCAGTTTTGCTGTGAACCTAACTGCTCTAAAAAAAAAGTCATTCCAAAAGTATATTGTACAGGGAGAAGAAAAGAGAGAGCCAAAAATCTGTATTTACTAAGGATTGAGACAGATGAGAGCCAGTGCTTGGAGCTTTTCCTATATTTTCTCTTTTAATCTTCCTACCACCACCAAAGAGTGGATACTTTTATACCCATTTTACAGATAAAAAAACAGAGGCATGGGGGCGCCTGGGTGGCTCAGTCAGATGTGGCTGCCTTCAGCTCAGGTCATGATCTCTGGGTCCTGGGATTGAGCCCCACGTTGGGCTCCTGGGTCAGTGCAGACCCTGTTTCTCCCTCTCCCTGCCACTCTGTCTACTTACGCTCCCTCTCTCTCTCTGTCAAATAAATAAAATCTTAGAAAAAAAGTACTTTACAAAGCAAAAAGGCCATACTCTTTACTCACTCACTGAACTGGGGGGAAAAACCCACCATATTCCATATTCCTTCATCCCACACATGTTTTTCTTTTCTGCTTTGAGCCTGCCATGTCCTCTGTACTGTGTAATAGCCAGACTGCCGTTCTGGGATTTATGTCCCTTCTTTTATAGATAACACTTCGCACTCCGATGTTGATGGTACCAGTTAAGGGATTACCCTGGACTCATGCACACTGTAGGAAAGGAGCACAGATGGACACATTAGTAATTCCACCAGCTGGTATGATTTTGGCATCTGGAGCATTACTACCCTAAAAATAACAGCTGACACGAATCCGTTATTATCTATGTGCTGGGGATTCTAATTGTGCAAGGTACCCTGCATATATTATTCTGCTTAAATTTCACCCAACAAAGTAGAAACTGTTATGGGCCCCATTGTACAGAGGATGTTGAGGCTTAGAGAGCGTAAGCAAGTTCTCCGAGGGCAGACATTTACAGAGCGGTGGCGGAGGGACGGTTGTCCAGGCAGTGCCCCTCCTTGGGCTGAGCTGCCGTCAGGTCGGCCTCCTGTGACTCAGGACAGGTTGGCTGAGGACAGGCTGGCTGAGGTACAGTGGGTGGGAAGGGCCACTGTGTTCATTAGAAAAAAAACACGAGCAGGGTGAGGGGCAGAGGGAGAAACAGACCCCACCCTGAGCAGGGAGCCCGATGCGGGGCTCGATCCCAGGACCCCAGGATCATGACCTGAGCCGAAGGCAGACGCCCAACTGACCGAGCCACCTGGGTGCTCCCGGGACTTGCCTTTCACGAGCCACTCACGTCCTCACCCATAACACGAAGCAAGTGGGCCAAAGAACTTCTGAAAACACTTACTAAAAACGTTCTATGGTGTCCTCATACTGGAACCAAGCCCTAGAGGAGATGTTCAGTTCAAGGGGCTGTCTGTCCTCCCCGTCCTGTTTCCTCCAGGGCCCGTGGGGCATGGAAGAACACGGTGGGACCACCGTTGGCCTGCGTGGTCCCCCAAGGAGCCCGACAGCCCCGAAACCTACCGATATAAGCTGCGCTGTCCGTCACCATGTACTTGTTGCGATTTAATTTAGGAAAGGTGTGATCCTTTTGTTCTTTTGTAGCACACACGTTCTCTCTTTCCAGATCGAAAAATTTCTGTAAGACACAAAAATAAGCAAATCAAGAAAGCCGGTGAATAGGGAATATTTTTGGTTTTGTTCAGGAGCACAAAAGGGTTTCTTTTCCAAATATCCACAGTCGACCTCATACTGGGTTATCAAAGCCACAATCTTGTTGCTTCATATAGATGAAGCTATTTTTGTTCTCCCATCTATATGGGCAACAAGAGGGAAAATTAGCATGCTCAACTAGATCTATAATTAACACTTTTTTTTTCAGGACTTTTTTTTTTTTTCTTTTCAGCGTAACAGAGTTCATAGTTTTACACCACACCCAGTGCTCCATGCAATGCGTGCCCTCCACAATACCCACTTTTAAGCTACAAAATGAGCATAAAATTCATTCTTTCAACAGGGTGAAGGCCAGAAGTTTAATTCTCGTTGTCTTACTCACCAGGGTGCACTGGTATTTGAGGTCTGCCTCGGGGTGCTCTCTGTCACGCTTGCTTGCTAACGAACTGAATTAATGTTCCTCTGTTGCACGCATTATAAAAGCAGCAGGCCCTGTGTCAATGACTAGGTGATTCAGCTGGGGATTTGCAAAGGTCAGAGATTTTGCCAAGAGAACAAATGCTTTGCATCTCAGCACCTTGGTCTGCAAGCTCTTTTAATAAGTAAAAAAAAAAAAAACTCACTTCAGACTGTGAATCCTGAATTTCAACTTTACTATGACCCCAAAAGCACCTCTCAGGTGTGGGGTGGGTGGGCTGAGAGGGGGGGGGACAGTGGAGGTAGGTGGGCTGGTGTTTTCCAGAATCTGCTAGAACTGGTAACTGCTCAGATGAGACCTGAACCATGACCGAGCTCAGGAGATGACCCACCATTGAGGGTGATCTCTTGACTAAGAAGAGAATAAAAGGATGGGTTCTGCTTTCCTTATAATTTCTTGCTAATCTTAAATGAGAGCACTTAATATTTCATGATGGAGATTTCAACAGGCAGTGTCTTTGAGAAGAGGGACGAGCAAAGGCACCACGTGTGGTAGGCTCTAGACTTTCTTCCCTCTGCTTCTGTATTAGTCATGTCTTCTTTTCTGTATTCTGATGCTTTGACATCTGAGCCATGCTGAGCCTGGAGGGACTGCCCTCCCGAGGGCTGGCTAATTCCTGGAGATAGCAAACAACTTGCCTGTGAGAACACTTCTCATACGTAACCCAAACACTCCATGGTCCATACCCTGAACCGCCTCCTTTATGGGCTCCCACTCTGGGTCACTATCCACCTGCCCTCATCACCCCAGGGTCAGGTACCAGACAACTAAGGGCAGCCCCTGGGCCCAAGAGCCCACCGAAATCATTCAAACTTGCTAGTCCTAACTGGGTTTATCCTGCCTTGCCCCTTCCCCAACCCTGTAAACCAAAACAAAAGTTCTTGTCCATGTTTCCCTCACTCCTGCCTCCCCGATGACCCTGGGGCTTCCCATCTTGCTCCCTTCTCTTGAGATCTGTGAATAAAAGTCTTTCCAATGGCCGTCATCTCCTGATCTGTGGGTACCGTCATAGCTACACCGTGGGCAGGCCTGTCTCTCACGACCCTGAACTTGGTAAGTCTGGCAGTGGCGCTCCTCTGACTGCACGTGCACTGAACTCTGAGCGAACCCGCTCACCCGGCAGATTCTTCACCCTTTTCCAGCACACTAGAGTGTGCTAAAGTGACTCCATGTCCACCAGGCTTCCTGCTCCCTTCACTCCCTGGTTCACAGATCCTTCCTGAACACTCCTCATCAGCTACCTTTTTTGATTCCTTCCATCCATCCACACAACACATGGTTTGAATGCTTTGTGCCAGCTTCCTGCTAAGCACTGGGAACACAGTGCTTCACTTGCTTTTCCATGGTGTCCCACGTGCCACTTCAGTTATCTAGAAAATGCCATCCCTGAGCTGAAACACCCCCCAGGATTCTCTCATCCATGGAAAGGTACTGAACACAAACGGACTCTATTCTCCTGGGTCTGTGCCTGGCTTTCTGGGGCCATACCAGTGTTTCCTCTAATCCCTGATTATCTGATTCCAAATGGAGATTGGTACTCCAAACCCACTCCTGGTTATCACGTTCACTTGCAAATCTGGTGTGGAAAATAGACCCACAGTAGTGATCATAGACCTGTTTCTTTCCACTTGACTGAGGAGTAACTGACATCTATCACTGTATAAATTTAAGTTGTACTGCATTATGCTTTGATTTACACGTATTGTGACATGACCCACAATACGTCCAGCTAGCATCTATCTTCTCATATAGAGACAATAAAAAGGTAAGAAAGAAGGAAAGAATAAACAAAATTCCTCCCTGTAATGAGAACTCTTGGGATTTATTTTCTTAGCAACTTACCTGCATACCACGTAGCAGTGTTAGCTGTAGTCATCATGTTGTACGTTAAATCTCTAGTGTTTATCTTGTACTTGGACATTTGTACCCCTGACCACCCTTCCTCCAATTTCCCGTTTCCCCTACCTTTACACCCCACCCCCCATAACCACAAGTGTCATCTCTTTTTCTATGACTTTGCGTTCTTTGATTTTGTTTTTAATTTTAGATGATACACACAATATCATACAGTATCTGTCTTTCTTGGACTTATTTCACTCAAAATAATGCCTTCAAAGTCCATCCATGTTGTCAAAATGGTAGTATTTCTTCCTTTTTCTGGCTGAATGATAGTCCATTGTATAGGTGTACCACCACTTCTTTATCCATTCATCCACTGGTGGGCACCTAAGTTGTTTCTATGTCTTGGCTACCATGAATACTGCTGCTAAGAACACAAAGGTGCGGATACCTTTTTGAGTTGGTGTTTTAGTTTCCTTTGGATATAGTCCCATAAATAGAATTGCTGAATCACTGTAGTTCTATTTTTAATTTTTGGGGGATTCTCCATACTATTTTCCATAGTGCCGTGCCCATCTACATTCCTGCTAACGGTGCACACGGGCTCCCTTTTCTCCACATCCTTGTTATCTCTTGTCTTTTTGATGATGGCTGTCCTAACATGCATGCTATGGTATCTCACAGCGGTTTTGGTTTGCATTTCCCTAATGACTAGCAGTGTTGAGCATCTTTTCATGTACCTCTTGGCCTTCTGTATATCTTCTCTGGAGAAATGTCTGTTCAGGTGCTTTGTCCATTTTTTAATTGGGTTATTTGTTATTCAGTTGTATGAGTTTTTGATTCATTTTGGGTATTAAGCCCTTATCAAATATATGCTTTGCAAACATTTTTCCCCTTTCACAGGTGGTCTTTTCACTTTGTTTCTTTTTAATTTTGTTGCTTTTATTTTAAATGTCCCATCCAAAAAATTATTACCTTAATCCATGTCAAGCAACTTCATTCCTGTGTTTTCTTCTAGGAGTTTCATGGTTTCGGGTCTTATGGTTAAGTCTTTAATCCATTTTGTGTTCATTTTTGTGATCAGTGTATGATTTGGATCCAGTTTCATTCTTTTACATGTGGATATCCAGTTATCCCAGCACCATTTGTTGACGAGATTATTTTTTTCTCCATTGAGTATTCTTGGCTCCCTTGTCAAATATTGCTTGGCTGCATATGCTTGGGTTTATTTCTGAGCTCTTGGTTCTATTCCATTGATCTATTTGTCTGTTTTTATGCCAGTACCATATCTGATGACCGTAGCTTTATAGCATAGCCTGAAATCGGGAAGTGTAATACTTGCTTCTTTGTTCTTCTTTCTCAAGAGTTCCTTGGCTATCCAGGGTCTTTTGCAGTTCCACATAAATTTTATGAGCGTTTTTTCTACTTCTGTAAAAACGCCATTGGGATCTTGATTGGATTGCACTGAATCTATAGATGGCTTTGGTTGTATTAACGTTTAAGCAATATTCATTTTTCTAATCTGTGAATGTGGGATACCTTTCCATTTTTTTGCATCGTCTTCGATTTCTTTCATCATTGTCTTATAGTTTTCAGCATAGAAATGGTTCATCTCCTTAGTTAAGTTTATTCCTAAGTATTTTGTTGTTTTGATGCTAGTATAAATGGAATCTATGTCTTTATTTCTTTTTCAGAAATTTCATTGTTAGTGTGTAGAAACACCACTGATTTTTGTATTTTAATTTTGTATCCTGCAACTTTGCTGAATTCATTGATTAAATCCAACACTTTTTTGGGTTGAGTCTTATGATTTTATATATAGAAAATCATGTCATCTGCAAATAGAGACAATTTTGCTTCTTCCTTTTCAATTATGATACTTTTTATTTCCTTTTCTTGCCTGATTGCTCTGGCTAGGACTTCCAGTACTATGTTAAATAGGAATGGTAAGAGCTGGAACCCTTATCTTGTTTCTGATCTTAAAGGAAAAGCTTTCAACTCTTTTTTTTTCTTCTTTTCTTTCAACTCTTCATCATTGAGTAAGATGTTAGCTGTAGGCTTCACAGACCTGTTTCTATTTCTAATACTGATTTGTGAACTCAGATATGTGTATGGCTACCACAGTTTATAAAAACCAGTTAAATGGAGATAAAAATTTGTTTTCAATCAATATTATTAGAATGTTAGGGAGATTAAAATGTAATCTACATGAGAATCATAAAATTTTGAAATCTATGGTAAATCCTAGAATTTTGTCTTTATATTGTTGATAACTTCAACTTTAAAAAAATTTAATGGTATGAATGAGTTAACATTCTATCTATATTTTTGTTTATCCCAGAAATATTTAAGTCAGATGTGTAGCTTCTCAAGTCTTTACAATGTACAATATAAATTTCTATGTCTTTATAATATAAGTGTTCCTGCTTCATAGTGTAGTTGTGAATATTAGATAGTACATACAAAGTACATAATTCAGTGCCTGTCCAACTGTCTATACTCATGAACTTAAGAAATTCCTTCATTTAAAAAAAAATATTAAGCACTTACTACTTCTAGGCAAAGTGAAATGAGATGGTGCCGTAGAGTAATGATAAAAACTTAATAGAAGATGTAACAACGGTTTACCCAATTGGTAGCAGGAAACAAGGAATATGGTACTGCAGCATGGAAAGAATGGAGAACAAAGCAGTGGCAAAGTATTTGGTAAAACCATAACCTGCATTAATTTGGAAGGAAGATCAAGCACTCCCCCCACTCCCCGCCCAAAAAAAAAACTCTGGCTACAGGGCAAGGGATAGGGAACAAATTGTTAGTAGTGTATGTTGTTTATTAGTGCTTTCCGGAAGTTATCAGAGGAGATGAATGAGTTCAGGATCAGGTGTGCTGGCTTGTAAGCAGACAGGAAAGAGAACAGATATACTGGAAATTTGGTATTTCAAAGGGTTGGAAAAACTGATTGTGCCAGGAGCCTAAGAGCAGAAAATTAGTTTGAAAAATACTTTTAAGTGACTGAGGCCAGTTAAGACTCAATCCTGCAGCAAAGATTGATAACTGGAATAATCATAATCGGTATAATCTTCCCACCCAAGTCTGATGAGCTGAATGAAGCTACTATTAATTAGGGAGAGAGGGAGAAGAGGAGGGGAAAGAGGAGAAAGAGGGGAGAAGGGGAAGGAGGCAGAGGCAGAAGTATAGGGGCAAGGAAGCATATTGGTCACGTTTCGGAATTACGTGCAACAAAACCTTTGGCTGTGGCTACTGGTACATACATTTAATGGGCCTTCCCCTGTCCCTGTTATATGGGGAGGAGGTAACTTCAACCTGGGTTTTGGGTCTTATGGGTAATCGTCTTCTTTTTAGTTTCTGTTTATCGAACTGTGAGGTCCAGAACTGCATGTCTCTGGGAGGTCCTGAACTTTGTGCTGTGCGGTACCCAATGGGGGATGAGGATTCTCCGTGTGGGTGCCCAGAATGGCAGACTGATGACCCACAGACCTGTTCCTTTGTCTTTGTGGGAACACACCCCCCTGCCATTAGGTGCGGCAGAGTGAATGACTTCCAAGCAGCGGAAGAAAGGCTAAAGGGATCTTCACACCTCCAGGTCCACTCAGGAAATGTCACGGGCAGTCCTCCATTCTCTCTCTCCTGGCCTGGGGATGCTGAGGCTTGGGACTACCTTGGAAGCTATGTGTCAGAGTGGATGGTGATGTCCTTGTCATCTTGGTCCCTAAAGACTGCATGGAGCACAGAGCCATCACCCAGAAGGGTGACTGGCACAGAGTAGGGTCTCAGGGTACATTTACCGAATGCCTGCAGTGGGGGTTGGAAAAGGAGAGCCCTAAAGGACTAGCGGGCCTTAGTCAGATAAGGCACAGAGGAAAAAAGAGTGCTGTAGGCAGAGGGAACAGTGTGTGCAAAGGCCCAGAGGGGAGGAAGAGGGCGTCACATGTCAGGACCCGAGGAGAATCAAAGATGAGCTAAGGCATTGCTACACTGAGCTGAAAACCCGGTCCCAATCTTGCCTCCCTCAAAGTATGTGAATTAGCACACAGCCCGAGAGACTAGAGCTCAGATGGTGGTGTTGGGACACTGTGGAGGAGCACGTGTCACTCCTCTGATGGTCACAGACTTAGAAACAGGAATGGCACGTGAACAAGGCAGTTCAAGCAAAGCAGAGAAGAACCCAACAGGCAGTGTGTAAAAACAGGGCGAGGCTGGGAGGGCTCCAGCAAACCCTGGGAGGGTTCCAGGCTCTTTTTCTCCTGTGTTTGTTTTAAAAACAACAACAACAACTTATCCTACTTTTGAAATATTTTCTCACTGTCAGAGACCATAATCCTGGTTCTTAACTGGCAGTTTATGCAAATGCGTGTGCCTACAGCTTTCACGGACATGGGGAGGGAATCAGCCCTTTTTATGTAATAATACTGAAGTCAACATCATACTTACAACTTTCAAACTGCAGTTGGCTATTTCAGTGCAAATAGCTTTAAGAGATGAAATAAAGTTAAATGTAAGGGGGTCAGTTTCCTTCCAGAAGCTTATAAGGAGTCGAACTTTAACGCTTCGCAAAACTAATGCTTCTCTTATTTTCCCATCCAAGTCTGGCCAGTAAGTCCTGTAGGAATAATATCCATGTGGATAAAAATAAAGAAAATAAGTTAGTTTGGGGGAAGAAATTTACTAGATTGCAAAGAACATTTATATTAACCTGATCATTACTTCGTTCTTCAATATAGACATAACCTGATAGGATACCTTGAAAACACACAGATCTCCTGGGTTGGGCACCTACAGAGGATACTCTCCTGAGTCCTCCCCCTGCCTGAAATGAGTTCTCCCACCACCAGGGCCTCAGGGGGTGTGGACAGACTGACTTCCACCACCTGCTGTCCTCACCGCTCCTAATTACCTCAGCTCACCTGTGCGCTGAGAGTCAACTTTCCAACAGAATTCTTTGAGCACCCCATTAGTCCCCAAAGGCTTCGAGAACCTCTTCTTTGGAAACTGCCCCCCTACCCCGCCCCCCAAGTGAGCTTCTGCTCTGATTACCCAAACTTCCCCATACTCTTATTTCCAGGCTGCCTTCCTCTTTCCTGACCAAGCCGCCAGCTACTCTGGCCCTGGACTTCTCCACCAGGCCAATGGGATCTCCTAGAGGCTCAGCCTCTGCCCCGAATCCATAGCCTTTTGCCTTAACTAACCTGACTCCTCCCGAGGCCACAGCTTCTCCAGAACTTCTGCCATGTTATTTGCCACCACAATTTACCCACCTGGTTTAGGAGATGGGGTCGGCCCCCCCAACACCACACAGTGTCATTTCCAGAACTATCATCGATTTCTCATTTAAAAAGAAAAAACAACAAACATTTCCATCTTAAAGACAAGCCCCAAATCTATCTCCCCTCAGCTCTGATGTGCATAGACCTTCTGTTCACTGGTTCAAATCTTTCCCTCATTCCAGACCAACTCAATTTGGACTAATAAAGTATTATCAAAGCCTTAGCCTGCTGGTTTTGTAATCAGCGCACCTCCAAATGTCTCCTCTTTTATATGGACTAGCCTGTGGTCCCCCAGTGTCCCGCACCCTGTGAAATCCCTACTGAGCACTCTCTTGCCCTCTATGACCCCCTCACTCTCTTGCTCCATCAGCTTCAGGTCCCCCCCAACCCAGCCCAACCTCAGTGATCACCTGAAGGACACATGCCCTGCCCTTTCCTCCAGCTCTTGGGTCAGAGCCACACCTCCCTTGGTCTGTTTCTACAGCCACAAAGCCAAGGACTGCTGAGCAAGGTCAGCTCAGCCCCATGAGGTAGGAGACATCACAAAGGCATCTACGCCCTCACCTCCATCCATCACCCTGTCCTTGCCTTGAAAAGTTCTTCCTCTAGGACCTTTCTGTAGCTACTCTAAGCTGTACCCCACTTGAGAGAAACCAGTTTCTCCCTCCATGCACAATGTAGAGATTCTCTGTTCTGATCTTTCACAACTTTCTACCCCCCAGAGCCTCACACATCCATTTCCCCTTTCCCCCAGCTCAGAGGATAAGGCAACCTGTTCAGGGTCAGATCTGGATCACCCTACCAGCCCTGGGCTGTTCCCTCTGCAACTGTTTCATTGGCCATTCCTTCCCAAAGAGAGTTTCAACCCCCCGCCCCGCCACCCCTGTTACACCTCTTAGTTTGAGAATAAAATGTAAATCTCGCTCAGAAAACCCTCCCCTGACTGCATCTCTGTGTGGCTGGTGCACAATTTCTTTTCCCTTTTGAACTAAACTTCCATCTGTCTATCTGTCTTGGAGTATAGCTGACACACGTTACGTTAGTCTCGGTGTACAACACAGTGATTCAGCTTCTCTATACATTACGTTGTGCTCACCACAAGGGCAGCTGCCATCTGTCACCACACAGCACCATGACACAATCATCGAGTATGTTCCCTGTGCTGTGCCATCATCTTTGTAACTGACTCATTCTGCACCTGGAAGCCTGTACCTCCCTCTCCCTTTGCCCATTTTGCCTGTCCTCCTGCCCCTCCCCTCTGGTGACCATCAGTTTGCTCTCCGTATGTATGGGTCTGTTTCTACTTTTTGAACGTAACTTCTTGACAGTGTAATCTAGAACCTCTGACTTTACTTCATCGCCCCCACTCACTCCTCAGCCTACTGCCCCCTGGCCTCCAGCTCACCATTTTTGTTCAAATCTCCAAGTCAGCAGTGATGTTCCAACACCCAAATCTAATGGACATCATTCCATTCTTATTTTACTGTTCGTTTAAGCCACATGTATCTCTGTTGATGGTTCTTTTCTTCTGGAAAGTAGATTCCATTGGCTTCTATGACCCTGTGGTTTGATGGTCTGTCCCTTTTCTCTCACAGTGTTCCTTTATCTACTGCATAGTCCATACACCCTTAAGACTCCATCACCATCCTGTCCTCCTCTCTACAGGCCATCTCCATGGTGGCGTCATCTACGCACTTGATCTCAACTGTCTCTAGAGTTGAAAAGCTCCAAATTCACATCACCAGGCAATCTTCTTCAGACATCCTTCTGGATATCTTTGTAAGATCTTTACCTACCTGGACCTTTACAAGGAACTTAAATCTGCTATTTCCTTCTACTTTGTATAACGTTCATCATCTCATCACCCAAAGCAAAAACATGGCAATCATTCTTGTGCCTGCTCTCCTTTCCCCCATGTACTCCAGAGATATTCCTGGAATGTATATCCTTTATTCTGTCCTCCCAATCTGTCATCATCCCTGACCTGGCCACTGTAACCGCTCCAAATTGGTTTCTCAGCCTCCAGTCTTGTCCCCTGTCAAGTACATCTTCCATGACCACCAAAGTGATCTGTCTAAAAGCGTATCTCCCTTGATTAAAACATAGTGGAGGTTCCCCAAAGTCACAAGACTCCCTCACAGTCAGATCCTCCTGTCCTTGGTCCCTGCCCTCCCTTCCAATTTGATCTCTCACCACCTGTATTCCAGCACCAAACCTGTTACAGATCCTGGCATGTGGTAGGGTTATTTTTCTCCACCTGAAACTATGCCAAGCTGTCCCTTCTACCTAGAAAACTCCTTCTTATCCTTTGTTTGATCAACTCCTGCGTATTTTAAAATGTAATCAGGTAGCATTTCCTCCAATAAGCTTTTGCTACCTTTGAACCTGCCACAGATGCTCTCTCACTGAGGACCTATAATATGATATGTATATACTATTGTTCCATTCACAGCACTGTGTAGTTACAATAGGTTCTGTGCCCATTTGCCCTATGGGATGGGAGTTCCTGGGACTGCTACTGCCCCTCGGAACAATGTGTTACTTAAACTATAACCCCTGGAGGATTTTACTAGTTACCAAGCACATTTAGATATGGCCTTTAATGAAAAACATATACTGGCAACGGGTCTTTGGGGAGAAGGATGATATACGACTGTGAAGCTGGGCAGCTGGGGATGCCCGGCTCGCTCAGGGCGGAACGCTGCCCCTTCACAGAAGCCAGCTGGGAACGCCCAGTCAGCTCAGGGTGGAATGAAATACCGCCTGCTTCCCTTTCCCGTTATCGCTCCCTTCTCTTCCAAGAAGCGCCCGTTGCTATTTAGATGAGTCCTTTGATTGGACTTGGTTGACTATAAACTTTATCCTCCTTGTTTGTCCACAAGACATGTGACTAATGTTTGACCTTCTTCGATTCCTCTGTTGGCTATTGTTTCCATCTAATAAAAGTGAGACTGAGGAGTTGCTCAGGGCCGCAGTCTTTTCGACTGTTGTCCCCTGCTCCCAATCTCTTGTAGCTGACTTGTTTGTGCCTAATTCTTCTCCCGTTCGCCGACTGGAAGCGGCATGGGACCATACACCACTCAGACTTTACTCGCTCCTGCACAGTGCCCAATAAGTATTTGTTGAATGCAAGCATAAGTGAGAAATATTAATAGCCCACAGACCAATCAGTCTCCTTTTTATGGAATAAATTCGATGCATAGCATTGTATAAATTTAAAAAGCTACACAGCACGTTACTTTGGTACAGTCTTGTATTGTAATGATTGCCAATGTGCTGACAGCCACCGTATTACATAATCACAGTAAAATGCTCACAGCACATTAGCCTTGACCTATTTACTACTCATGACAAGTCTGCAGTCTTAAACACTGTCACTCTTGTCCCTTATCCCCCAGCCATTGGTAACCATCATTGCACTGTTTTCTACAGGTAGAGCTTTTCTAGATTCCATACAGAAGTGTATGGATTGCAAAAATCTTTCCCCATTCTGTAGGCTGTCCTTTTATTTTGTTAATTGTTTCCCTTGTGGTGCAAAACCTTTTGAGTTTGATATAGTGCCATCTGTTAATTTTTTGTTACTGTTGTTTGGGCTTTGGTGTCATGCCAAAAGAATTATTACCAAGACCAATATTGATGGGCTTTTCCCCTATATCTTTTTCTAGGAGTTTTATGATATCAGGTCTTATCTTTAAATCTTTGATCTGTCTGGAGTTAATTTTTGTGAGTCGTGTGATGGGGTCCAACTTCACTGTTCTCTATGTTTTTCTCCAGTTTCCCCAGCACCATTTGTTGAAGAGATTGTCCTTTCCCCATTGAGTGATCCTGGTGCCTGTGTTGAACATTAGTTGACAGTATAGGCCCGGGTTTAGTTCTGGGCTATTTTGTTCCATTGGTTGATGTCATTTATTTTTGTATTGTTTTTATTACTATGGCTTTGTCATGTAGTTCGAAATCAGAAGTGTGATGCCTTGAACTTTGTTCTTTTTCTCAGGATTGTTTTGGCTGTTTGGGGTCTTTTGTGGTTCCACACAAATTTTAAGGTTATTTCTTTTATTTCTGTGAAGAATACTTTTGGTATTTTGAAGGGGACTGCATTGAATCTGTAGATCACTTTCAGTAGTATAGTCACTTCAACAATATCAATTCTTTTAGTCCACAGACAGAGATGCCTTTCCATTTATCTGTCTTCAGTTTCTTTCAGCAAAGCTTTGTAGTTTTCACTGTACAGATCTCTCACTTCCTTTGTTAAATTTATTCCTAAGAATATTGTTTTTGATGTTACTGTGAATGTGATGGTTTTCCTGCTTTTTCAGAGGATTCATCATTGGTATAAAGGAATGCAACTGATGTTGTATCTTAACACTTTACTGAAATTGTTAATTCCAATAGTTTTTTTTTTAAACTTATTTTCTAGGATTTTCTACATATAAGATCATATCATCAGCAAATAATGATACTTTTACTTCTTTCTTCCCAATATGTATTCCTTTTATTTCTTGCCTGATTGCTCTGGCTAGGGCTCCCAAGACTGTATTGGGTAAGACTGCAGACAGTAGGCATCCTTGCTTTTTTCCCGATCCTGGGGGAAATGCTTTTGATTTCTCTCCAGTGAGTATAATGCTAGCTGTTGGTTTGTCATATGTGGCCTTTATCATGCTGAGTTATCATCCCTTGTTACCCATGTTAGAGGTGCTTTTTTTTTAATTATCATGAAAGGGTGTTGTATTTTGTCAAATGGTTGTCTATTGAGATGATCGTGTTATATTTATCATTTTACTGATGCAGTGTATTTGCATTTGTTGACTTGCATATGTTGAAATATTGTTGTATCCCAGGGATAAAATCCCATTTGTTCATTGTGTATAATCCTTTTTAACATGTTCCTGAATTCAGTCTGCTAATATTCTCTGGAGAATATTTGCATCTATATCCATCAGGGATATTGGTCTATAGTTTTCTTTCTTGTGGTCTCCTTATCTGATTTTGGTAGCGAAGTAATGCTGGCCTCACAGAATGAGTTTGAAAGTGTTTCTCCTTCTTGGTATTTTGAACAAGTTTGGGGGAGGACTGGTGTTAATTCTTCTCTAAACGTTTGGAAGCCATCTGGTCCTGAGGTTTCTTGCGTTGGGAGTTTTTTGATTACTGATTCAATCTCTTTACTCACAACTGGTCTGTTCAGATTTTCTACATCTTCCTGTGTTAGTCTTGATAGGTTGTGTGTTTCTAGAAATGTAGTCATTTCTTTTAGTTTACATAATTTCTTGACATATAATTGTTCAGAGTAGTCTCACAATTCTAGGTATTTCTGTAGTATCAGTTGTAATGTCTCTTTCATGTTTATTTCTTTGAGCTTTCTCTCTTTTTTTCCTTAGTCTAACTAAAGGCTTCAATTTTGTTTTTCTTTTCAGAGAACCAGTTCTTGGTTTGTTGATACTTTCTATTGATTTGGTCTCTATTTATTTCTGCTCTGATACTTTTCTTTTTTTAGTTCCTTATGGTGTAAAGTGAGGTTATTTAAGATCTTTCTCATTTCCCATTGTATGTATTTATAGTCATAAACTTTCTTCTTGGATCTGCTTTTATGCATCCCATAATATTCGATATGTTGTGTTTTCAAGACAGTTTTTCACTTCCCTTTTGATTCCTTCTTTGACCTAACAGTTGTTTAGAAGTGCTTTTAGTTTCACATATTTGTGTATCTTTTTACTTTCCTCTTGTTGATTCCTAGTTTCAAATGATTGTGGTCAGAGAAGACAAATTTCAACTCTTAAATTTGCTGATTTGTGGCCTAACGTGATTTATCCCAGAGAATGTTCCATGTGCACTTGAGAAGATCGTGTATTCGGCTGCCGTTGGGTGTGATGTTCTGTGTACACCTGCTAAGTCCCTTTGTTCTAAAGCCAGGTTCAACTGCAACATTTTCTTGTTGACTTTCTGTCTGGTTGGTTTATCCATGGCTGATGTGGGGTATTAGAGTGCCCTACAATTACTGCATTATTGTCTATCTCTCCCTCATAATCCCTCATTAATTGCTTAATATGTTTTGAAGTCACAGTATTGGCAGCAAGCATGTATATTTACGATTGCTCTATCTTCTTGATATACTGACCCTTTTATCATTATATAAGGATCTTCTCTGTCTCCTGGGACCCTTTCCGGCTTAAAGTCTATTTTGTCCGATATAAGTATGGTTACACTTGCCTTCATTTCTGTTTGCTTGGAGTGTCATCTTGCATTCCTGCACTCTGAGCCTGTACGTGTCTCTAGAGCTGAAGTCCGTCCCGTGTAGGCAGCATATTTGCTTTTTTGTCCCTCCAGCCACTCTGTGCCTTTTGATTGGTGAGTTCAATGCATTTTCACTGAGGGTGATTGCTAATAGGTAGGCATTTACTTACTACTGGCCATTTTATCTCTCGCCTTCTGGTTTTGTTTTTCCGTGTTTCCTTTTCTTTCTGTTTGTCTGCTTTTGCCAGTTGGTGGTTTTCCAGGATGATTTGGTCGTTCTCCCTCTTTTTTATGTTTCACATCTCTGCTCTAGGTTTTTGTCATGTAGTTACAATGGGGTTTACACAAGGCATCTCATAGAAAAAAACAGTCTTTTCTCTACTGACTGCACTTTTCTTTTCACCTATCATCCTTTTGCTCCTCTCCTCCTGTATTTTCGATGTTGTGATGTTACCTCTTCGTCAGCTGTGACTTCATCCCCAGTTTTAGTAGCGAGAGTTATTTTAACGCTCTTTTCCTTTAACATACAGTTAAGAGTATAATCTACTATTCCAAAAAGGAATTACAATATTACAGTATTCTAATTCCAACTGTTTATCACCTTAATCAGGACTTCCTGTGTTTTCATTTTGTTGTTGTTTTTGTTTCAATTTGAAGAGCTCCCTTCAACACCTCTCATAAGGCAAGTCTCCCAGTGGTGAACTCCCAGAGCTTTTGTTTTTCTGGGAAAGCCTTTATTTCTCCTTCACATCCAAAAGGTAAATTTGCCAGAGGGGGTTCTTGGCTGCCAGCCTACATTTTTATTGTTCCTTCACACTTTTACTGGTTTCCTTCTGAAAGATGTATTGCACGTGACTGAGGAAATAAATAATGAACCACCGCACACTGAGAACCAAATAAATAAGTGAATTGCTTAAAGAAAGAGCACCCGATTGCTAAGCCAGGAAGAAGTGAAATAGGGCCTCTGAATTTTTTTTTTAATTTTTATTTCTTTTCAGCTTAACAGAATTCATAGTTTTTGCACCACACCCAGTGCTCCATGCAATGCGTGCCCTCCATAGTACCCACCACCAGGCTCCCCCAACCTCCCACCCCCCACCCTTTCAAAACCCTCAGGTTGTTTTTCAGAGTCCATAGTCTCTCATGGTTCATCTCCCCCCCAATTTCCCTCAACTCCCTTCTCCTCTCCATCTCCCCATGTCCTCCGTGTTATTTGTTATGCTCCACAAATAAGTGAAACCATGTGATAATTGACTTTCTCTGCTTGACTTATTTCACTCAGCATAATCTCTTCCAGTCCCATCCATGTTGCTACAAAAGTTGGGTATTCATCCTTTCTGATGGAGGCATAATACTCCTCTGATTTTTTTACTGCAAGATCTACTTAGCCACATATCATTGTTCTGCTCTCTTCCTACTTCTTTGAAAAGTAGAAGTTACTTTTAACATTGCTGCTAAGTGATGGTGTATATATATTTTTTAACACGTTGCCAACTATTTCTACTTTGGGAGCATGTGAATTTTTCCTTTCGTCTGGATGTGTAACAGTGCGTAGACTAAAAGTTAAGTCTGTAGCATATTTGATAATACCTATTTGTTTATTCAAGTTGAAATCACTCCTGAAAGATTTCTCCAGGACAATGTAAAAGAGAAGGAGCCAGGCTGACTTAAATATTTTTTTCCTTTTTTTTTTTTTTTTTTTTACTGTAATGAAAAGGAAGTTTAAATATACAGAAAACAAAACAAAACAAAATTTTCTCATAGACTGGCTAGTGGTAATGTTATTCAAAAGTTGTCTTTCAAACCTGAAAGACCCAGCTTGCTTAATTATTTTTTTTATACTAACAAAAAAGAATGTTTTGCCACAAATGAATAACAGAGGCATGTCATTGGCATGTTTATAATTATGAAATATCTAAAGCCCATTTACACTTGATAAAAAAATAAAGGTAATTAGAGTATTTATTTTAAAGTAAGGCAAAAGCTCGTCTGGTTATAGTTGAGATTTTAATGGTCCTACTTTCAGATTTATGAGTGGGGGCATTAAATGCTTAAAGCAGTTTGTTGTTTTCCTTTGGTGAGACTAAGAAAGGAAGAAAAAGTGTAGCTCTATGTGGCTACACTCTTATACTGCTGCAACAATAATGAAGTCATGCTGCCACTCACAGAAGTAAAATGCACCAAAACAAACAAAAAACAAACCAAATGGACGTCCTCAGCTGACACAAACTTCAGTGTCTTTTTCTCAGGGGTTTTCCAATTATTTTTTTCATTCTTACATATTTAATTATAGCCTAGATGTTTGAACTATTTCTTATGTCTCTGATGACTTTTCATCAGAGCCCTTGACAACAGTGGCAGGTCTGATAAGTATGAGAAAAGAACTCTTCTTTGACTAACAGCTGAAATGGGAGATTAATAACCCAAACGCAAAACTTCATGTGAGTTTTCCGTTCTTTATCATTCTTTTAGTTTTCTCTAACTTTTGCTTTTCCAAGATATTTTAGGTTCTCCATGGTACCCACCCCTCCTCCCCGCCCCCCCCAGCCACAAAGGAGCTTAATTTTGTTCCTGGGACTTCATGGGATGAAAGTTTTGTCAATCCTAAGAAATCATCCTCCATACTAACATAAGTCCATAAACTTGACCTTATTCTCCTTCCACAATAAAGGAAAAATCAGGCAAAGCCTATCTATTAGGTTTCAAAATTGTCCCCAGGGGGAGTCGACATCTAAAACGGTATCTGAAACCACACACACAATAAACAAGAGGAAAATGAAAAGGAGGGCTAGAAACCGGGCACAAGTAGATGGGTAAAAATCTATGACTATTCAAGGATGTACCGCATTTTAAAGTAAAAGTTTTCATAGTGTCTCCAGCAGTTCTGGGAGAAACATGCTTTCGCAATCCTACAGCCATTTGCATAAGGAAGCACATTATGCCTATGTGGGGTTGGCAACTTAAAAAACATTCAAGCAATAGAGAGCACACATAATCATTTTACCGCAGCAAATGGTTATTTTGAAATTGTAATTTTCCAAATTAAAAAGTCTCAGGTGGTACTCCCAGAAATGTGCCCTTAGAAAACACTTCCTGGACGAAATGTGTTTTTTAGAACATAAGCACCCAAATCTTTGCACTCCCAGCAAGAAAGCAAAAGCAGGAAACGTTTGGGGGCAGAGCCACGCCTGTATCCATGTAACTATTCAGGGACCTACACACTGCCCCAAATAGTGATGAATTATTGAAAAAAAATCCCTTTATTTTAAAAATGCTTTCTTCTTCATAGAGAGGACTGGACTGACTGAGAACATACATGTTCTGAGTCTCTTTCTTCTTGAAGCAGAAAGCATATGAAAGTTGAGCATTTAATGAAGATTGGCAGGGACACAATGAAATGACATCTCCTCCATGGAAGATCTTGTCGGGCCTCCTCCGTGTCAGCATGTCCTTCAAGGACACCTGCGAACTCGTCTTCAAGACGTAGCTTTTTCTGAATCGTTTGGATTATTCCATTTATTTTTATTTTTCAAATAACGCTCAGGTTGACAACACCCCGATCTTCACTCTAAAGTCGTTCCCGTGCCTGTAAGGTAGAGCACTGAGGAACTCTGGCAGGAGGAGACGACCCCCGAGTCCTGCAGATGGACTGAGGGAGGGGACGGGTCACGGGGAAGATCCGAATGCAGACCGAGGAGGTCTGATGGGCAGCGACCCAAGGTGAACAGAGAGCATCTCCGGGTGCAGGCTGGCTCTCTGTGGTCCCCCATGTGTGCCCGGCCCTGGAGAATGGGCTCGAGGACGAGGCTGTGCGCTCACTGACCTTTTGGTGCTGGTGCTGGAGATGGGCAGGTAGTCCGTGACCGCGATGTACACGTACTGCTTGGCGTCGTCGATCACGCTGTAGATGGCATCGATGTCGAAGCTTCTGTTCTTGGGGCAGAAGAGCTTGGGAGAATTCTGCAAAAACACACACAAAAAACAAGAGTTTAGAAGATTGCTTTTTGTTAGCTGGGGCTTTCTCTCTTTTGTTGCTGTTTTTTACGTGTTCTAATGGAGCTTGGCTTTTGGGTCAAGTTCTGCAAACCAACGTCGCAGTTCTGGAGGAGATCGGACAAATGTGTATGCGGTCCCAGCATGGCTGAGGCACGTTCAGGCCAGGGTATGCTAGGACGGGTCTCGAGGCGGTCCTTTACGTCTGTTTTGGGAGGGAATTCTAGCGTTCGATACCCACACCCCTGATTTGGGGAGCACTCTAGCTCTAAACTTAGGGGGCTCTGGCGGACACCTTGCCAGGCAGAGCTGCGAATTTTCACAGGCGATCCGTGTAGTACATATTCTATACAGACGGCAACCGATTTACTCAAAGTCATTTCATTAGAAAGGTGATACGGCCATGAAAGTGTGGTCTTACCCCGACCAGCAGTTCGCAGTAGCAAGTGGAGGGGCGCGCATAATCCAAGGGGTGCTTTGTACCGGAAGTCTGAATGCATGGTTTCTGGAACTCCCTGCCGTGGGGGCACTGGGCCTCTCATCCAAGGCTCAGGGGCTCCCTGCACCACGCTGCTGGGAATCCTCAATCCGGCTTAGGGAATATGAAGCAGGTGTTCTAGATCCCGACCCGGAGGAACGCGGAGTGTGGGGAAAGGAGCCTGGTCAGGGCCACTCCCTCCTCCCCTCAGGTGTCCCTGCTCAAAAAGTCACCTTGGTAGCTAACTATCAGATGTTTTTTAATCATTTAAATGATTTTTCTTTTGGAATGAGGGTGAGCTTCTAAGTCTTTGAAAAAGTCTAATGCCAAACCAACAACAAACCCTCGTGAGTGAACATAAAATAGAAACAAACCAAACCATACTACACAAAAGCAATAAAAAACAAACGAAACCCAGAGCTGTCTCTCTCACCCTTCACCCAGCACACACATGGCGCTTACTGCGGCTGTCCCCGGGACAGATGTTCCTGCTTCTACAGCATCTCCTGTGTCTCCCTGTCCCTCCTGCCATTTCTCCCTAGTGCTCTTTGCTGGGATTTTAACACATCATTGCCTTGTCACCATGATGTAAACACACACATGTCAAGCTCAGCATTCCTGGTGTCTGGGAATCCTGCCTGAACCCATCGGAGGGGTCTATCTCTGGCCCTCTGTGCCCAGGCCTCCCGGATCTCTGCCTCCCTCCTGGGCCAGCCACCATGCCCTCCGTGCCCCAAATGGAAGGAACGGCCCAGCCCCCATCTGTCTGCTCTGCGTGTTTGCTCCCGCCAGCATTTCTGGCCCATGTTTCCCTGTTCTTGCCCATCAGAGTCCTACACTTTCTCTAAGTTCCAGCTCAAGGATGAGCCCCTCCATGGAACTTCTTTATTTCCCTGCCCTCTCATAATATGATTTATCTGTGATATTAGTTAGCCTATGGCCCCTACCTCATCTGCCTGCCGAGACGGTCACTGGCTGGATTTTAGGGATTGCATGCCACTCATATATGGAAACTTAATTCCCTTAATTGTTGGGTCTGTTTTAGCCTGTTAGCACCAGGGCATCTGGGTGGCTCAGTTAAGTGGCTGCCTTTGGCTTGGGTCATGACCCCAGAGTCCTGGGATGGAGTCCCGCGTGGGGCTCCCTGCTCGGCGGGGAGTCTGCTTCTCGCTCTGCCTCTGCTGCTCCCCCTGCTTGTACTTTGTGTGTGTGTGTGTCAAATAAGTAAATAAAATCTTAAAAAAAAAAATGTTAGCACCGGGCCAGAGCCAGTCCTGACGTGCAGCCAGAAGCCCCTGTTTTTGTTTCAGGAGTCTCCTGGACTTCCTTGTGTGTTCCCAAAACTAGTTTTGGTTTCAGGGAGGAGCAAATGGAGGCGTAGCGTCATTGGTCTCTTCACATCTGGTCGTGCGCGGTGCCATGCGGTGCTCCTGGCCCGGCTCCGGCATCCAGCCTGCGGCGTCTAGGCGGGGTCCCTTCCACCTGCTGAGCCCCACGGCTGAAGAGGGGGTGGGTCATCATGGGACACACCCGTCGCGCTGTCTGGGCTCCGAGCCTCTCTCCTGTGCTTGCTGGCCTTTGTTCAGCCAATAGCACTCAGCGTCTGCCGTCCTAGCTCTAGTCTGGCCCTTGGCATACATCGGTGGCCCAAGTAAGTTGCTCATTTGGTGGTGTTTATTCTAGCCCCTGTGACATGGGCTCGTCTTCATGAGTCTGGGTGCTTCTGTATTGGCATGTACCCCGCTGGGTTGTGTATCTCCAGCACCTCGTTATCTCCATGCCACTCCTAGCCCCTGCTATATATCAGTATCTGCGGGCTGAACGTGAGAGGGCTTCCTAAGTTAACCAGCGCGGCAGGTCGGAGGGACTCCCGGACCTCACTCCCAGTGGAGTTGCTTCATGCTAGGTATTTCCATCTGCTCGGGAACAGCCCTGGATGTGCACTTGCCCACCGTGTTGCTTCCTACGGTCCCATTGCCGAACCCGATGCCTGGAGTGTGGCAGGTGTCGCGTGTGTGTATTACGGAAATGCATGACTATTTCTTTCAGTACCCCCGGCCCTGGGGGCATGGCGGTGCCTGATGGTGTGTTCCAGAGTCCACTACCTTTGAAAATAGTGTCTGGATATACTAGTGGCTTCGAAATGTTTGCTTAAGACTTAAGTGAATGAACAACTACCTAAAGAATGATTGATCTACTGGTCTGACAGAGGGAGTTAACTAGTTCCAATAATTTAATTAGACAGAAGGCTGTTATGTTTCCCTCTTATTGGTCCTGAATTAATTTTTTTTAAGAAGATTTTATTTACTTATTTGACAGTGAGAGGGCACAAGCAGGGGCAGTGGCAGGCAGAGGGAGAAGCAGGCTTCCCACTGAGCAGGGAGCCGGATATGGGGCTCAATCCCAGAACCCTGGGATCATGACCTGAGCAGAAGACAGACGCTTATCTCAGCGAGCCACTCAGGCAGCCCCTGAATTAATTTTCTGAGCCTTGCACTGTATACTCCTTTATTATGGGAAGGAGCAAGAAAACACTCTCTTTGTTTTGGCTCTGTGATGACCTTTTACCACTCCGGTTCTCTCCTGCACCTGCATCTAGGCAATATGTTTCTTAGATCAATTAGTGCCTTAAACATACACATAACTTGCTTTGTACAGTCTTTAAATACTTGCCTTAGCAGGTTTCTGATTTATTTCACAACTGTTTCCTGGTTTGTGAAGAGTCCACACTCCATCCCAAGAATATATAAGTTAAAATATATTGAACACAAAAAGCTGGCCCCACGGAAGGGAGAAAATATTTGCAAATTGTGTATGTGGAATGTGTAAGAACACGTACCACTCAATAATAAAAATCCAAGTAAAGTGGGCAAAGGATTGGAAAGACATGTCTCAAAAAAGATGAACAAAGGGCCGACGAACACATTAAAATATACAAGTAAAAACCACAGTGACATACCATTTCACACCCACACACCCACCAGGAGGGGTGAAATAAAATCGAAAATAACAGGCATTGGGAAAGATGTGGAGACACCGGAGCTGTCATTTGTTCCTGGTGGAATCGTAAATTGGGGCAGTTTGGAGAATGGTTTGTCGGTCTCACAGTGTGCAGACACAGCTATCACATTACCCACGGTACCGCTCCTGAGTCTACACCCCAAGACACTGGAAACAGGTGTTCAAATATAACCTTGTACATAAAGCTTCACACAGCACTCTTCACAGGAGCCAGAAGATAGAAACTCCTAAATGTTCATCAGTCGATGGACAAATAAACCAAATGTGATACCTGGAATGTTATTTGACCATAAAAAAGGAGTGATGTACTGATTCATGTTGTAACATTAATAGAAAGGAGTCAATTAAGAAAGACAACACACTGTTGTGTGCCTGGGTGGCTCAGTCAGTGAAGCGTCGACTCTTGATTCTGGCTGGGGTCATGATCTCAGGGTCATGAGACTAAGCCCCATGTTGGGCTCTGGGCTCAGTGGGGAGTCTGCAAGACTCTGTCTCCCTCCTATGCTCTCTCTCAAACAAATAAGTCTTAAAAAAAAGAGAGGAGAACCCTAAGAGACAGTAGAGGACTGGCTGCCAGGGGATGAGGGAAGGGGACTATGGAGAGTGACCCCAGTGGGTGTGGTGTTTGTGGTGATGACAATATTTGAAATGAGACAGTGGATATGTAAGCACAGCTGTGGCCACACTAAAACCCACTGAATCATATACTTGGAAAAGGTGAATTTCATGGAATGTAAAGCATCTCTCCACAAAGTTATTCAAATGTAATTAACAACGAAGTAGGGGAATAGAGTGGGGTATTTTTCATAGCACCACGTTCTGCTTAATGTCTGCGCTCACTCACTAAATGCATCTCAGTCTACAGGACTGGATGGGTGAATGAAACCGTAACAAGAAATGAGATCTGTCTAGCACCCAGATCAGTAACAACAGACTTTGAGGGGAGCCTAGGTGGTTCCATCGGTTAAGCGTCTGCCATAGGCTCAGGTAATGATTCCAGGGTCCTGGGATCAAGTCCCACCGTGGGCTCCCTGCTCATGCTCTCTTTCACAAATAAATAAAATCTTAAAAAGAACAGACCTTGAACCAACTAGTCTTGATCTTGGAAAACAAATTTAAAATCTTAAGGGTTCTAAAGAGAAATCTACAGGATACGACAAAAACACAGTCAACTATGGTTCCTGTTTCTGATTTCAATGGGGAATGTAAATAAATCGAAACCATGTGGCTCCAAGTGTTGAGAGAGCACAGAATTAAATCTCACCAAGCCTCTCTTTGTGTTCCATGAGAAAATTATAAATAATCCACGTTTATATCATAACTTAAAATTTATATACAACATGCTAAGTTATTAATCATTCCAAATCTAATTTGGGGAATGGTAATTCTTAAGGTCTTCAATAATATTTGTGTGTGTGTGTGTGTGTGTGTGTGTGTTAGTCTTGGGACTGTGAGATTATAAAAATATACTATTTTAAGATATTTTATAACAAATACTTTGAATTTCAATAAATTTGTCTTGACATTTGTTTGGCATGTATTACTCAAAATTATATGCATCCTAGAACTTTTTATTAAAATTACTAATAAAACCAATCCCACATTTATTGCTGCTTTTAGGGAGCTGTAAGTAACGTGCTGGGAATAGCAATGATGAAGATGACCCTGTATATGGCCTTTGGAGCCTTTTAAATAGTGGGAGCAATGATCAATAAACAAACAGTTCTGAGAATGTGATAAATGCTACATCAGGGGTGAGATCAAGGAGCTTTGGGCAAATGTTACCAATTCCAGTGGCGGGGAGGTCTGACTTTATTTTTTACCTGCAAGATCTTATGCCTCTGCAAAAACTGTGTTCAATTAGTATCTGTCGGACTGGAATTCAAAGGTAGGCTAGATATTAATAGGAAATAGAAGATAAAATAATAATATGAAAAATAGAAAGCAGAGGCATTATACATTTAAAAGGATATTCCTGAAGGCATGTTTCAAAACTCTATTTGGGGCAAATCATTTAATAAAAAGCAACTGGTAAATCTACCCTAGAATACAACAAAGGTCTTCGTTTTAGTAGATTTTATTAAGGGTCTGGCCTTCTCTCTGAGACAGGTATGGTAACTTTGGGATCAACAAGGGGGGACTCCCTCAGCTTTTTAAAAGTCAGAATGTAAATGTACACAAAACTCACATCCACCTAGCTCTAAGATTCAAACCATAAATTCAAAATCCAGCAATTGTCTGAAATCTGCTGAGAATTCATCTATTCCTTGCTGCTTCCCATCTGCTCTACTGGCTGAGCAAGCGTCCCTTGGGGTGTCATGTCACCCTGTCACCTTCCGGATTCAGGGTTCCTTGGCCAATTTCCTATTGCTAGCCGTCTACAAATTCAGAATCAGAGCTGGCCTTCCCATCTTACAGGGTTGTCTTGAGAGGAAATGAAACCAAATACGTGAAGTAATTATGCTCGTAAAACGCCCTATGCAATATGCTACTTGCGACTACATTGTGGACTGCTGCATATTTTAAAGAAAAGGTTTTTTTTTTTTTTTTTTTAGCTTGGTTTGATGAAAATCTTGCAGTCTGTGTTCTGCTATTTTTAATTTACATGAATTTGTTGAGGGTGGACTCTTTTGGGTTTTCCATATAGAGTATCATGTCATCTGCAAAGAGAGAGAGTTTGACTTCTTCCTTGCCAATTTGGATACCTTTTATTTCTCTTTGTTTCTGATTGCTGTTGCTAGGACTTCTAATACTATGTTGAACAAGAGTGGTGAGAGTGGGCATCCTTGTCGTGTTCCTGATCTCAACGGGAAGGCTGTGAGCTTCTTCCCATTGAGGATGATGTTTGCTGTGGGTCTTTCATAGATAGATTTTATGAAGTTCAGGAATGTTCCCTCCATCCCTATACTTTGAAGTGTTTTAATCAGGAACGGATGCTGGATTTTGTCAAATGCTTTTTCTGCATCCATTGAGAGGACCATGTGGTTCTTCTCTCTTCTCTTATTGATTTGTTCTATCACATTGATTGACTTGCGAATGTTGAACCACCCTTGTAAGCCAGGGATGAATCCCACCTGGTCATGGTGGATGATCTTTT
>PISX010017083.1:0-44390 GCA_004024625.1 Mellivora capensis
CAAATCAAAACCACAATGAGATATCACCTCACACCAGTCAGAATGGCTAAAATTAACAAGTCAGGAAATGACAGATGCTGGCGAGGATGCGGAGAAAGGGGAACCCTCCTACACTGTTGGTGGGAATGCAAGCTGGTGCAACCACTCTGGAAAACAGCGTGGAGGTTCCTCAAAAAGTTGAAAATAGAACTACCCTATGCCCCAGCAATTGCACTACTGGGTATTTACCCTAAAGATACAAACGTAGTGATCCGAAGGGGCACGTGCACCCTAATGTGTATAGCAGCAATGTCTACAATAGCCAAACTATGGAAAGAACCTAGATGTCCATCAACAGATGAATGGGTAAAGAAGAAGTGGTATATATATACAATGGAATACTATGCAGCCATCAAAAGAATTGAGATCTTGCCATTTGCAATGACATGGATGAAACTAGAGGATGTCATGCTTAGTGAAATAAGTCAATCGGAGAAAGACAACTATCATATGATCTCCCTGATATGAGGAAGTGGAGATGCAACATAGGGGGTTGGGGGGTAGGAAAAGAAGAAAAGAAACAAGATGGGATAGGGAGAGAGACAAACCATAAGTGACTCTTAATCTCACAAAACAAACTGAGAGGTGCTGGGGGGAGGGGGGTCGGAAAGGGGGATGGGGTAATGGACATTGGGGAGGGTATGTGCTATGGTTAGTGCTGTGAAGTGTGTAAACCTGGCAATTCACAGACATGTACCCCTGGGGATAAAAATACTTTATATATTTGTAAAAAATTTAAAAATTAAAAAAAAATTTTTTAAAGTACAATAAAAAAAAAGAATCAGCTTCTGGACTTTTAAAAAATTCCGTTGTTTGGCTTTATTTTGACATTAAAACTTTATTTTTTTTATCTGCTTTTCATTGTTTTGTTTTGGTTTTGTTTTTGTTATTGTTCTTTTTTTTCTTATTACTTATTCCCATATTTTCTTTTTTTTTAAGATTTTATTTATTTATTTGACAGACAGAGATCACAAGGAAGCAGAGAGGCAGGCAGAGAGAGAGGAAGGGAAGCAGACTCCTGGACAAGCAGAGAGCCCGATGCGGGGCTCGATCCCAGGACACTGGGACCATGAACCGAGCGGAAGGCAGAGGCTTTAACCCATGAGCCACCCAGGAGACACTTATTCCCATACTTTCACTTGTGAGCTTTCCCATGCATTCTGTTTTGGATGTCTTTTGTTGGTATGTACTAGATATCTTCACCTAGCATATGTCACATAGCTTTAAGTCAACAACTAGTGAAATTAAAATGTGACATATACCTTTCAAGTAACTAAAGATAAAATGAATTAAAGCATAGTTTATGTTACAAAAGATTTTTTAAAAAGTAAGCAAAAGGAATCATAAAACCCATTTTCATTAAAGGGGAAAAAAAGGATTTGTTATCTACCAATTATAGAATTTGGAATAATTTGAAACTTTATTTAGTATAGAAGTTTTAATTACTTATATATAGTTATAACTGATATTTCATGCTTTTGGTTTTTTATTTTTGCCTTGTTACTTATTTTGTGTTCTGATTTTTGCTATTTAAGCTAGGATGTATTTAAATTATATTTTGTGACCAAGACAAGAACATGAATATTTTTTAGAAATATTCTGTAAAAAATAAAGATTTTTACATAGTTAACTGTATATTTGTTCAGTATAATTAATTGTATTATGCTTCCATGTTATTTTCTGTCTTTTTAAATATGTCAAAGACAGAAAAAGGCATATTAAAGTTTCCTACAAAAATTATGTGTTTTTTTTTCTCCTTGTTTTGCAACTAGTTTCTGGTGTGTGTGTGTGCATATTTGGGGTCCCAAATACAGTTTATTGAGGTTCATGATTTTTATATCTTTATTGGATATTGTACCATTTGATTTTTGAATCTTGAATTGCATAGTATTTTAGTGCCCAAAATATTTAACCTATATTTATAACCAATCATACATGTCAACGATAAGGTATCATCTTTTATATTTTATGTAAAATGAGGAACTTAACACACCTCTACCTGCTTTCATTCATTCAATCAAAAAATATTTCTTGAGGGGCGCCTGGGTGGCTCAGTGGGTTAAAGCCTCTGCCTTCGGCTCAGGTCATGATCCCAGGGTCTTGGGATCGAGCCCCACATCGGGGGGGTTCAGCAGGGAGCCTGCTTCCTCTTCTCTCTCTCTGCCTGCCTCTCTGCCTACTTGTAATCTCTGCCTGTCAAATAAATAAATAAGATCTTTAAAAAAAAAAAAGGGGGCGTCTGGGTGGCTCAGTGAGTTAAGCCTCTGCCTTCGGCTCAGGTCAGGATCCCAGAATCCTGGGATCAAGCCCCACATCAGGCTCTCTGCTCAGCAGGGAGCCTTCTTTCTCCTCTCTCTCTGCCTGCCTCTCAGCCTGCTTGTGATCTCTGTCTGTCAAATAAATAAATAAATAAAATCTTAAATAAAAAAAAAAGAATATATTTCAAAAATAAATAAATAAAAAATATTTCTTGAATACCTATGATAATTCCCTAGGCATTAAGTTGTGAAAAAGAAGAATAAACATCCCTGCCATCTTGGAGCTTAATTCTAGTGAGGAGAGACAGATAATAAATAATAAATAAACAAGTAAATGGTCATATTTCATTGAGTCAAAAAAGTACAATTTTGTTTACCTTTTAACATCTTTGAAATCAGGTTGGCTTTTGCAACTAATGATGTATCATATCCAGTTGGCTGTGCTTTTTTGGGTAGAATATTTTAAAAAGGGTGATCCTCATAATTAATGATGTCTCACATTGAATAAAATATTGTATTATATGCAGGAGCACCTGGGTGGCTCAGCGGGTTAAAGCCTCTGCCTTCAGCTCAGGTCATGATCTCAGGGTCCTGGGATCGAGGCCTGAATCGGTCTCTTCTCAGCAGGGAGGCTGCTTCTTCCTCTCTCTCTGCCTGCCTCTCTGCCTACTTGTGATCTCTCTCTCTGTCAAATAAATAAATAAAATCTTCAAAAAAATATTGTAATATATGCAATGGTAATAAATGTTATGGGGACAAAGAAGGTGGAGAAGGGGGATGGACATTTCTGGAGAAGTGTTGCGTTTTTAGCTAGGATGATCAGGGATGCCATCCTGAGAAGATGTCTTTTAAAAAAAAATTTTTTTTATTAACAAATAATGCGTTGTTTGTCTCAGGGGTACAGGTCTGTGATTCATCAGTCTCACACAATTCACAGTACTCACCATAGTACATACCCTCCCCAATGTCCATCACCCAACCACCCTATCCCTCCCACCCCACCCCAGCAACCATCAGTTTGTTTCCTGAGATTAAGAGTCTCTTATGGTTTGTCTCCCTCTCTAGTTTCATGTTGTTTCATTTTTTTCCCTCCCTTCCCCTATGATTCTCTGTCTTGTTTCTCAAATTCGTCATATCAGTGAGATCATATGATAATTGTCTTTCCCTGATTGACTTATTTCGCTTAGCGTAATACCCTCTAGTTTCATCCATGTCATTGCAAATGGCAAGATTTCGAGGGTTTTGATGGCTGCATAGTATTCCATTGTATATATATACCACATCTTCTTTATCCATTCATCTGTTGATGGACCTCTATGCTCTTTCCATAGATTCGCTATTGTGGAATTGCTGCTATAAACATTTGGGTGCATGTGCCCCTCTGGATGACTACATTTTTATCTTTTTTTTTTTTAAGATTTTATTTATTTATTTGACAGAGAGAGATCACAAGTAGGCAGAAAGGCAGACAGAGAGAGAGAGAGAGAAGCAGGCTCCTGCTGAGCGAGCGCCCGATGCAGGACCCGATCCCAGGACCCTGAGATCATGACCTGAGCTGAAGGCAATGGCTTAACCCACTGAGCCACCCAGGCTCCCCTACATTTCTATCTTTAGGGTAAATACCCAGTAATGCAGTTGCTGGGTCATAGGGTAGCTCTATTTTCAACCTTTGAGGAACCTCCATACTGTTTTCGAGAGTGGCTGCACCAGCTTGCATTCCCACCAACATTGTAGGATGCTTTCCCTTTCTCCTCATCTTTACCAACACCTGTTGTTTCCCGAGAGGTTAATTTTAGCCATTCTGACTGGTGTGAGGTGGTTTCTCACTGTAGTTTTGATTTGTATTTCCGTGATGCTGAGTGATGTTGAGCACTTTTTCATGTGTCTGTTGGTCATTTAGATGTCCTCTTTGCAGAAATATGTGTTCATGTCTTCTGCCCATTTCTTGATTGGATTATTTGTTCTTTGGGTGTTGAGTTTGATAAGTCTTTATAGATTTTGGATACTAGCCCTTTATCCGATATTTCTAAATATCGAGGAGATAACTTTGAAGCAAAGACCTGAAGGAAATGAGAGAGTGAGTAGGACCACTGTGCAGTTGTGCTAGTTGTACACTGCTTCACGTTTATGACTGCCATTCATATGGATTATGTGACAAGCCCTACAGCCATTTTCCATGCCTATGGGAGGGAGTCATGTGGATATTAAGGGGAGGTGAGTTCTAGACAAGAGTACATCATACGCAAGCATATTGTTGCTGGAGGGCCCCAGGAATGTTCAAGGCACAGGGTGAATGTGGGGAACATTAGTAGGGGATGTCAGAGAAGCAAGTAAGGGCCAGCTTTTACAGAGTTCTATAGCGCCAGGGGGACTTTGACTTCTACCCTGCGTGTGATGGGAAACAATTGAAGATGTGCAAAAGGCAACTGATAACATCTGACTTGCATTTTTAAAAGAACCACACTGACTACAGTGTTGAGAAGAGATTACAAAAGGGGACAAAACAGGATATGATGAGGTGGGTTCACAGGCCTGTTGTAATAATCCAGGTGTGAGAGGAAGGTGCCTTGGTGCAGGGAGAGGCAAGTGGTCAGGGCCTGGATATACTCTGGAGGTATGTAGGGCAAAGAGCATTTACTCATGGATTAAATATGGGATGTGTCAAGGGGAGGTGTCAATGTTGTTGCCAAGTTTTGGGGGCCTAAGCAATTGTTCTCACTTCTCTGTTTATATAATCTAGGGTTTAAAACCCAAACTACACATAAAATTACTTTTTAATAACATATTTTTGTTGAAGTACTAGTACTGATATTTATATTGAGTTTTGTAACACAATTTATTATGCTTACGTAGCACTAAGTTAAACTGGTTTTAGTTCCCATTTTTTTTAAGGTAAATCCTTTTTTTAAATTATTTTTTAAAGATTTTATTTATTTATTTGAGAGAAAGAGAGATAGCGAGAGAGAACACAAGTAGGGAAGAGAGCAAGAAGCAGGTTTCCTGGGAGCAGGGAGCCCGATGTGGGTGGGGCTCCACCCCAGGACCCCGAGATCATGACCTGAGTGGAAGGTAGACACTCAACAGGCTGAGCCACCCAGGTGCTCCTCTTAATCTGTTTTATTATCGTCCTTGGTTTGTAGATTTTGAGCTGTTTATTTGAACTACCTCCATATCTGACTTCTGTCTGTGACATTCTATTCTGTATTTTGCTATTAACAATTTGTGGCTCAATATGGGACAGGATGTGTAGACAGTGAGAGCAAGGACAATGACACTTTGATTTCCTCTGTCTACCCATATGGTTGAAAGATAGCTGCCTTGTTTTCTGCTTGGTATAAACTGTTGTTTCTGAACCAGGGGAATGACAGAAGATGGAAAAGTGTCATCTACCTAATTATAAGGAGGCAGCCCTGCCCTTTTCTAGGAGTATAACAGGGGTAGGTCACTGATTTGATCTTTCAGTCTGGTTCCATTGACCTTACAGTGAATAAATTGCCCTGATTCTAGAAGCAGAGTGATTACCAGGACAAGTTTTTATGTTTCTCATTCTTTTTGTCGTCTTCTGTACCATCCAAAAATCTAGTGGGGTAATGGTGCAGTGTGTGCCAAGGTTTGTTAGGCATTATTTTAAGCTGGAATTCAGAGGCTTTACCTTTAATACTAATTTAACAAGCTGCCTTAATTGAAGAAGGCACTGGCTGAGAATAACTTAACTTGTTAAAGGGACTTTATCTCTATTGGACTAGCAGGGTTTTGATTTTTATCAAAATGGCACTTTTATCTTCGTATACAATTATCACATGGGGCATTTGTGGGAAATGATGCCTGTGTGACATCATATATAACACCTTACAGCTTTGTCCTAAGTAGGCGTTTGTGTTTCCTTGAGCAGAATTTGAAAGCAAAGTCACTCCCATCTTTTCAAGACCATATCTTGATCCTGATGGAAGTGTGTTGCTTTCCTGTAGACCCAGAGAATTAAGAAGCTTATTCAGAAACGTAGGAGGTAACACTTGAACCGTGTGGTAATGTGACTTGTGGTCAACACCCGGCTTTGCCTCGCTTGTTCTGTGCCTTGTCGTGTTGAGGTATATTTATGGAAACTGCCTATATCCGAGCTCCTTGAGCATTTAAGTGGAACAGCAAGAAACCCTGGCTTCGCACGCTCCCTGGAATGCCATCTCTAAGAATACAGCTTTTATAGTGTATATATAGGAACAATCAGTTCCTATATATTTCTGTATGCATTTTTTTATTCCTAAATTATATATGGGAATGCAGTAAGTATTCTGGTGTGAGTCTTTACAGACAAAATAATATTTTCCCTTTTTAAATGTTGGACACATCTACTGCCAGCCCACCAGGAAGGCCTGAAAGCCTAGCCATCTGTCAGCAGAAGGAAAGAAGAGTTACCAACTGAAAGATAAATGGTCTTTGACTGAAAGGAGTTTTCCTTAGGATATTCTAGTCATCTTTTGTGAATTTTGCTTCATTGAACAATAAAACCAAAGCCTGCTTAAGCATGGCTTCATGATTCTACAATGATGATTTTCTCTTATGGGGTGTTGTCAGTTGTCAACATGCCACCGAACTGTATTTTAATGTAAGTTAAGCATAATGGGATTAGGAAATTGGTAGCTGTATACCTAGTGTTGTTATTCCTGGAACAACTTTACCATTATCTGATGGTATTACAAATAATCCATGTTATCTTAACAAATAGCCACTCATCTGAAGGATATGAACTACTTTTCATAGTATAGGAGAGAAAGTTGTAAAGGGTAAGGTCAACTGATTTTTCTCTGTTCTTCCCTAGGAAGGGATATGTGGTTGAAAACTTGTATGGGATGTGATGGTCTGAGGCCATTGTGTGAAGCTTTTCTCTTGGTTAAGCAATGTTACTAAAATACAAATGTTATTTCTATGCACCTTCCATGTTTAAGGCCCTCTTCTATGTATTATGAAAACAAAAACAAACAACAAACAAATCTTAGAATAATGGGAAAAAAGGTCATATTTTATACAAACCATAGAAGAAAATAATCAGACTCAATATGCATTGCCATTCCTATCTGGTTACTAAAGAGGTTATTTTATTTTGTGAAATCGTGGGGACTAATGTTTTCTAGTCTTTATGCAGAATATGATTAATTTTCTCAAACAAAAACTAAGAAACCTAAATATTAGTGTTATAAATCCTTCAATTGTTTTTATCTTTATTGTGTCCTATAAGCAATATACATAAGCTTTCATAAATGTCTTTAAACCTCTATAACTTTTGGGAGATTAAAAATTTGTTAAATTTCAATATTATATTTCAGATGTTTAAAGTTTGATAAGTAACTGGGTTAAAGCTGGTTAAATACAGCTACCAATTTCCTATGTGCTATTGGACACGGTGTGGCTTACTCTCTTTTGTCAATATGGATCAAAATAGTTGTGGAAAGTGGCCAAATTAGACTAGATCTTTTAAACAATAGAGTTTATAAGAATATACTGCATTTATTGCTGGGAAGCGTTGAGGTGAGGTGCATGCTTAGAAAAAGAAGGTTACTCATTTCTCTTGTTCTTCGATCCTTGTCTCTTTTGGTGCTTTTTCTGGCTGTCATAGCCTAGTAACCTGCTCAGGTGGAGAAGCCCCAGCTGCCCAGCTGTGCTGAATAATCTCCAGAATTCATTCTCTATCTGTGGACAATGTGGAGCCTTTAGTTGGGAAAACCTATACTACAAAGACACACTCACAAAGCAATCTTGCAGATCATTATTCCCACTATAGAGGACTGGGGGTGGTGAAATTTACAAAGGGAGTTATTCTGAGAGTCCTGCAAAAAGCAATCTCCCATGTGCACTAAAACACAAATTGACTGCTACAATTTGTTTTTGAACAGAATTTTCAGCAGGACTTAGCGAGGAAGTAAGTAAATTGAATTCTTTCTAAGCATTTTTAGGAAACATATATTGACTGTCACTGAAGAGATCCTCAAAATTCTTATTCCTTATGATTTTATGCCTTTCAGATCTTGGGCAGGAATTTTAAGTCCAGATATTAAATATTTATTAATATGCATTCCTCTGTTGACTTGCTTCCCTTATCATCAAAGGATGGGTTTTGATTCAGGAAAGTGATTGTTACAGTGTTTTAGTGGAATGACTTACTGGTTTATAATGTGAAAAGGAGAAACCTATAGAATATTGGATGGCTACTCTTACAAATATTACTGGCTCCTGTAAGATACTGCACCCCAAATCATCACTGCCTTTATTTTTTGTGCTTATGGGCTTATATATATGCATGTGCTCATGCACAACACACACACACACACACACACACACACACACTTCTTGTGTGTTATTAGAGCGGGGATTAAAATGCTGCATTTCCTCAGTTAAAAAAAGTAAGGGTACGGAATTTCCATATCTAAAACTTTAATATCGACATCAGTGAAGTATGCACATGGGAATGTGAGCTATAGAATTGGGTCTTTTAATAGCAGTTGCTGGATTGGAATGCTTTCTAAAGCCAGGTTCAAATCTTCTAAGGCAAAAGATGATGTTTACCTTATGAAGCTAAGGCACAGGAGCTCAGTTGGAGACTGTTTGTTGCAAAATAAATGCTAACGTAATGGAATGTTATTTGCATCAGTCTATTCCTAAATACATTAATTTTCTCTTTTGCTATTCCAAATGTTCAATTAAATTCTTCAGTCTCCCCTTCCCTCACCCCCCGCCAGGAGCATAACTTGAACATAGAATTAGTTCCATCTGAAACAAGACTATTAACCTGTTATTTCTTGGGCTGCATTTATATATTTTATATACCAGCTTTAAAATGATTTAATAATGAATTTGCAAATCACAACATAAAGTAATACTATTAATGCACTGAAATATGTGGTTAAATGAATTTTTAAATTCATTTTATTTATAATATACATTGTATATTTATAATATACAATTAAATTTTAAATGATTTTTAAACCAGGATTATCTCTTAATTATCTTTCAATTTAGTTTTTTCTAACTATAAACTTTTACAACACATTTTTATTCTGTATCTATTTTCATATTTATTTATGCTACTAAAGAGAAACTGCACTAAATGAAAAAAAAAATGGATTTAACGTAAAGACCCAGGTAGGACTATGCAAATTGGAAATATCATAAGACAGCATAAATATGTATCTATTTTATAGAGCTGATGGCAGGAAGTTGGGATTTTATTATGATTTTATTTTATAAATTAATGGGCATTGTTATCATTTGAATAGTACTTTGGGGAATGCTTACCATTTTTTTTTGAAATGTTTGTTTTCTACAATATGTTCTATATTAAGAATTAACAGATTTATGTGGCACTAAAGCAGTAAAAAAATTAATGTAACGAAGAGCCATCTATCATTGAAATAAACTCTCCTTTTTGAGAGCTTATACTAGAAAATCTGAGACAGTGATATAAACAATATCTTAAAACCCTAAATTTATTATAGAAATGATGAGTTATCGTTTCTATGGAATCAAACTCAAAGGCCAAGAAGGGACATTTTAAGGCCATCAAACTCAGGGCCACTGCCCCTATGCCTGCCCTGTGTAGACAGCTGGTGAACCCAGTTTCTTTCTTTAGTCATTGCTAAAGGAGTACAGTATTTTATACAGGAATTTGATGCTCAATGCAATCATACGATTCTTACTTATTTATAAACAAAGTAAAATATCTCCTTATAATTCAGCTGTGGAAGATAAATTTGTAACAGTAAAGTCTGTAATTATATGTATGTTATCATTTGAGGCAAAAATACCTATAAAGATTAAAATCCTCAGAAACATATTACATGTGATGTATAAATCTTGCTTGGATTCTGATACAAACAATCAGGTCTAAAAGGAAACTTTTGAGATACATAAAAAATTAAACATAAGTTAGGATATAGTCAGTATGACGAGTTTTTATTAATTTTGTTGGGTGTAATAATAAAATATTGATTTTTAAAAAAAATCTTTTCTGTTAGAGGTAAATACTGATGTATTTCTAGAAGAAATGATGTGGTGTTTGGGATTTGCTTTAAAATAATCCAGAAAAAAAAATTGGAAGGAGGTTGAGAGGAAGAAGGGAGAAAGTTGTTGGTTCTCAAAGTTAAGCAGAAACATTTGAAATCTTCCATAATAAAAAGTTGGAGGAGGCGCCTGGGTGGCTCAGAGGGTTAAAACTCTGCCTTTGGCTCAGGTCATGGTCCCGGGGTCCTGGGATTGAGTCCCACATCAGGCTCTATGCTCGACAGGAGCTTGCTTCTTTCTCTCCCTCTACCTGCCATTTCCTCTGTTTGTGTGCTCTCTCTCTCTCTCTCTCTCTCTCTGTCAAATAAATAAATAAATAAAAAGTTGGAGGAAAAAAGTACTCATGTCAGAATGTACAAATTGAAGGGAGTATTATTATCTTAAAAGTAGTCATCTTAGAAGGTTGTATACTGGGGGTGCCTGGGTGGCTTGGTGGGTTAAAGCCTCTGCCTTCGGCTCAGGTCATGATCCCAGGGTTCTGGGATGGAGCCCCACATCGGGCTCTCTGCTCCGCAGGGAGCCTGCTTCCTCCTCTCTCTGCCTGCCTCTCTGCCTACTTGTGATCTTTGTCTGTCAAATAAATAAATAAAATCTTTAAAAAAAAAAGAAGGTTGTATACTTACTAAATACTTATTCCAATAATAACAAACTAGTTAAAATAGCTCTGAAACACATCTTTTGAAAGTGTGCTCATGACAGTAGAATTCTCAACATGTGGACCGCATGGCCCATGTCAGTGTTTCTGTTTCGGGGAGAACAAGGCAGAGTGGGGAGTCCTTTGTTAGCAAACATACTGTATGTAAAGGTAAGAGGAAAAGTTTAAGTCAGGGTCTGTTTGGAAAAGGAGTAGTTCAAACATTGGAGAAATTATTGCTGACTCCCAGTTCAAAAAACCAGAGGGGGCATCAAGTTTGGGATTCAAAAATCTATGAGTTGGGAGTAGGGTAGAGATTGAGATAAAGTTGAGAAAGACTGCTAAACTCAACCAAGCTAAGAAATCTAGTGTTACTAGATGGTCACGAACACCAGTAGGGTGACTACTGCTCCATTAGGTGTGCTGGGGGTGGGCGGGGGATCAACAGAGGAGCCAGCACACTGGAGCCAGCATGGTAAATTAGGCCACTCACTCACTTTGGAGCTCGGGGCGTATCACCCAGTTTGGCCATCTACTTCTAATCACTGAACTTAGCTCTGAACGACTTTTGTCTATTTTCACAAATTAGATATATCCTGAAGAGATGAAGCTTTGCCAGTCAGGACAATACTCAAAAGAGTACATCCCAGGGTCTGAAGGCCATTCCAAAATGAGGGTTTGCGAAAGACTGGAAAAGAGAATCCTTGCAATAAGCGTACAGCTTCCTTTCTTAAAGAGAACAAAACCTGTTTGGATATAATAATTCCATTATGTTTTTTAAAATTCAGCCATATCACTTTTAGTTATAGCTCATTAATTGTTATTCATTGTAATTTTTTAAAAGATTTTATTTATTTATTTGACAGACAGAGAGAGCATGAGAGAGGGAACACAAGCAAGGGGAGTGGGAGAGGAAGAAGCAGGCTTCTGGCCGAGCAGGGAGCCCAATGCGGGGCTCCATGCCAGGACCCTGGGATCGTGACCTGAGCCAAAGGCAGACAGTTAATGACTGAGCTACCCAGGCGCCCCTTCATTGTAATTTCTAATTTAAATGTGTTAAGATTGAATAGCATAACTAAATTCTAATAATTCATAGGAACAGGAAGGGTGTGTGTGTGTGTATGAGAGTGAGCGAGAGTGAGAAAGAGGCGGTGGGGGGGGGTGGGCTTTACTTCTTTGTTTTTGAATAGCCGGAGAGTTCTATCTTTGTTCTTGACTCTGTCATCAATCGACTTGAGAAGCAGCACTATCTCACCTAAAAGGTTGCCGTATTCATTCATTCGATGTCATCTGCTTTGCCATATACAGCAGCATGAGAACGTCACCGTACCTGATATTTGCAAACACTTCGAATAAATGTGCTCACTTCCTTTCCTTCCTTAGGGACCTCTGACCCCTATCTAGGCACAGATGAGGTGCCACTGTCCAACACAAAGCTTATGCTGACACACATCTCCATTCACACATTAGGCAGATGAACAAGAACCGTTGTGACTACAGTCTAGACAAATTGTTGCGAAGGTGCCCTTGATCCTGCAGGTCCCTTTTGCATCGCCACCTCCTCTATGAACTGGCGTCAGCTTTGCTAGGGACACTACCTTGGGGAGAGGAGGGAGGAAGACATTATTAGCAAATGTTGCTGCTTCTTTTCTTCTTTGTAGTTCTCACAGTCCTATTGTACACCTGACATCTGACACAATGAATGCATTATCAAATCATTAGTCCCCATCAAAGCGGGGAGACTGTGTCTTCTGTCAGTCAGTGCCATATAGATCCAGAGGAGAAGCAGTTAAGTGTTAATGGATTTGCTTTAGGCATTTTACAACCTATTGGTCCTAATTAGACTGAAAAAGTGTTGCTATAGACAACCTGGAAATTGAAATAATACATTTATTCTGGTATATTCTTCCTAAACATGTCAGCAAGAACTTAAAAAAAAAAAGAGTAGAGAGATAGGGCGAAAGAGTAGAGAAATAAAGCAAAAATTTTGCTTTTCAAAACATCTAGCCTGAACCTGAGTTATTATGTACAGTTGATGTGGCTTAGCAAACCCCAAAATGGTACCCTGAGTATAACACATTCAAGAAGCTTTCAGCAAGTATCCCCTAAACATGTGGTTGCAAAAGAAATTTGAATTGATCACAAGAAACACAAAGCTAAATTGTAGAAAAGCACAGATTCTCCAAACAAGGAGCAGGGTTGGGATCCGAACCCAGCATGGGTCCTAGTGGTGTTAAGCCCGAAGAAGTAAGAGCAGAGGGGTCACTTACTATATGAACTTTAATGAGCTGTCTTGTGGCAGCAACAGTGGAGGTCCTTTGAAGTACCCAGAACCCTCAGAAGACACCATTTGGAGAGACATACAGACATTTGCAATAATCAATAGGAACAGTGGCAAAAGCATTAATTAAAGCTGCTGCAGTTTCTTGCAATCCAATGAGGTTGAAATTTCAGATAATTGTAGTACAGTAAATGGAATAAGGAAACCAAAGCTCTTTGTCTCATATGCAGGCCAATTTTACATGCACAATCAAATTTTACTTCTTATGTTCCCTAATAGCTGCTCTAAATCCACTGAGGATTCGGAAGTCATGATATAATATTAGTAAGAAAATTAGGGCAGTAGCAAATCACAAGTTGCTTTCTGAGCACCACAGTAGGAGGTCAGTTCATATTAAATATCCACAGCCTGTGTGCACACACTCCCATTTCCTAGGAGACTCTAAGCAAAATACAGCCTTCAGGGATACACACTTAGTTGCTTTTGCATAACAATAACCAAGATGCTGATTCCAGCTAATGAAATTCTGATGCTGAAGAAGGGCCCCCAAGGCTCAGAACAAAGGCCTCAAGGAAAATAGGGATAAACTCCTTATTTAGGAAGTAAATAGCCAATCTCCTTTCTTTATTCTTTTAACATGTATTTATTGCAGACCTTCTTCCTATCAGTTTGGATAGGCCCTGGAGGTGTCATAGTGTGGAAATCAGACTCTGGCCCTGACCTCAAGGAGTTTAAACCTAGAGGGAGACAGATTTCAATGAAACATTCACATAAATAAATGTATATTTACAAACTGTGAAATTGCTTTGAAGTAAAGGTACCTGGTGCTATAAAACTATCTAACAGAAAGACATTGACCTTGACCATGGAGGGGGAACAGGGAATATGAGGGATGACCAGGAATTCTAGAAGACAAATTCAAGACAGCTTGTTTGAAGGAAAAGTACGTGCAAAGAGTCTGTGGCCTGAAGGGGCATAATGCTTTAAGAAACTAAGAGAAACAGGATATTTTGTGGGCAGAGAGCAAAGAGCAAGATGTGAAATGAGGTGGAGACACATAAGCAGATGTTACACCATGTAAGTCACGAGAATTTTTTTAGCCTGTAAAGCAATGGAAAACCATGGAAATTTAGGTAGACAGCTGTCATGAGCCTTTTGAAGATACCACTCTGGATGAAGTGTGAAGAATGAATGGAAGAAGTCAAGAAGATTGCTATAGACAGTGGCTCAAGAAAGAGGATGGCAGTTTGGACAAGGATGGTAATGAAGTACATGGAGAGCCATGAACAACTCATGGAGAGATATTGAGGACGTGAAATAGGCAGGAATTAAAGTTTTAGATACAGGAAATAGTAAATGAGAGGGAGGTGTTGAAGATGAATCTTAGATTCTGACTTCCCTAATAGGATGGACAAGGCATGATTTCCCTGAATAGAAAACCCTGGAAAAATATTAAAAGTTCACTACAAGTTTATTACAAGTACATTGAATTTGGGGATAACTGATGCACTTAAGTGGAGATTTTTGACTCCTATTGGCTATTTGGGTATGTAAATTTTTGTGTCATTGATATGAACCTGGTAATCAAAGTTAGGAATGTGCGTGAAATCATCAATAGAAAGAGAAGAAAGAAAAAAGAATAATAATAATACGGCTATTACTAGGCCTAAAGGAATTATAGTATTTAATACAGTGTCTCTCAAAGTGTGATCCCCAGACCAGCAGTATCAGAATCACTTGGGAATCTACTGGTAATGCAAACAGACATACTAAATAAAAAACTCTGGGCTCAGCAACATGACCCAAAACTTGTCTTCATATGTTTCTGATGCATGCTTAAGTTTCAGAACTACTAATAATGGATGGGGAAAGGAGACATGTCTGTAAAGATTATTGAGATTGAATTGCTTGCCAAATGCTAAAACAAAAACCAAGAAAGTCATTAGTTATTAGGAAAAGGGAGGAAAATAGTTCAAGGAGAAGATCAAGGTCAATAGAATCAAATGTAGTTGGGAGATCAAGTGAAATGGAGGTCACTTTTGACTTTAGAGAAAGCTATTTCCATTAAGGATTGGGATGAAAATATACTGGAGGGATTTTGAGGAATGAGTGAGAGGGGAAGAAAAGGAGTAAGTATAGACAACTCTTTTTAAAACTTTGGATACATTGAATCTGGAGGAGAGAGTGGAGATGTGTTTTAAAATATTAGTGTCATGTTTTAATGCTGATTGAAAAGATTAGCTTGAGGGAGAATGCAGAGGGGACAGGTGTAGTAAATCAGCAGTGAAGGTTCTTGGGAAGGCAAGGGATATGGGTTGCAAAGCCCGGATGGAGACTATATTCAGGGCAACTCTCTTATAGCTTAAGGATGAGTAGAGGACTCTGTCTCACACCATTCCTCTTGCTTACTCTGCTCAAGCCACATGGACTTTTTTGTTGTTCCTGAACATGTAACAAATTTGTCCTTCAGGCATAACTCAAATGCCACCTCCTTAGAGAAGTTTTCCTTGACACTGTATCTCATATTGCCACCCTCTATTCCCGTCCTTGATGACAGCTAATCCATTACCCTATCTCTTATTCTTCACAGTACTTTTCCCTCTCTGGAGGTATCTTAGGTATTTGCCCACTGTCAGGCAACTCCGTAGGAAGAAAGACTTGGCCCTGTTCACAAGTATAGCTCTAGGGTTTAGCACAGTACCTGGAGTGTGGTGGGCATTCTATAAACATTTCTTGAAGGAAAGAATAAGAGAAGGGGTGCAGATATATCTGTTTGTACATTTTATAGAGGGGGAAGGGTTTCTATCCATTAGATTTTATTTTCTCTCCAAGTAATGCCAGGAGAAATTGGATGACTGGAGGACTTTGATTGAGGATGTTGATTTGCTGAAGAGTGGGAGATGTCAGCTGGTCCAGGAGGTGGGAGAGTGGGTAAACTATATAATCCAGAAAGAATTCCAGGTGGTATTGAGAATCAGTTTGCAGATGATAACCATGGACTTAGAATGGCACAAATTGCTCTGCTGAGTGACTTTCTCCTGTGATACTCAGATAAATGGGGAAGACAAGGAAAAAGCACATGGTTGGTACATCGGGGCTGGTGTTCTACCAGGTGGTGCAGCAAATATCCAGAGGGGCAGGAGACTATAGAGCATTGGCAAGAATGTTATCGAGATCCATGAACTGCAAGGCCCCATCCAGTGAAAGGGTTATAGCAGAACTAGTTGAGCAAGAAACATGAATGTTTGGGAAATTGTAACCAAAGATCAGGATGCCTGAATTAGACATGTTCTGAGTCATGCTGCCATGATGACAGGAAGAATGTGTGGTTGAGGGGGATGTGCAAGAAATCATTAGAAATCCATTTCGGTGGGGACGCCTGGGTGGCTCAGTTGGTTAGGCGGCTGCCTTCGGCTCAGGTCATGATCCCAGCGTCCTGGGATGGAGTCCCACGTAGGGCTCCTTGCTCGGCAGGGAGCCTGCTTCTCCCTCTGCCTTTGTCTGCCACTCTGCCTGTGCTCGCTCTTTCTCTCTCCCTCTCTCTCTCTGACAAATAAATTAAAAAAAAAAAAAAAAAAGAAAGAAATCCATTTCGGTGAATTGAGTTTTTCACTTCTAAAACCTTTCTAGAGGGGCGCCTGGGTGGCTCAGTGGGTTAATCCTCTGCCTTCAGCTCAGGTCATGATCCCAGGGTCCTGGGATCGAGCCCCACACCGGGCTCTCTGCTCAGCAGGGAGCCTGCTTCCCCCTCTCTCTCTGCCTGCCTCTCTGCCTACTTGTGATCTCTCTGTCAAAATTAATAAATAAAATAAAAAATAAAATAAAACCTTTCTAGGGCCTGACATGTCTTCCCAACCAACCAGTTATTTCAAATTATAATATAAAAGACTTAACTAAAAATAACAATAGGTGAAAATAGTCTTTACCATAATGGTACTATGCCATTTTTGCTCAGGTCTTCAAGTTGCATCTCTGAATTATGAATTATAAAATAAAACCTCATTACCATGTTCCACTAATTAAGAATTAGTGATAATTTGGTTAGCTGGGCTGATACTTTGTTTTGTTAGTAAAAGAGCTGTAGAGTAAGAAATGGATTTGTATATTGGTTCTGTCACTTTTCTGTGTGTGTGTTGGCCTTGGGCTATGTTCTTAATTCTACTGAGCCCATGTTTTTGCATCTGCAAAAAGGAGGGAAAATTAAATGTGTCAGAGTGTTATTGTGAGGTTTAAATGAGAATGTGTAGGTAAAAGTGTCTATAAATGATAGTTCTCATACAACTAGAGGGCCTTATAATCCATAGAAAAGATATTTGCTATCGAATTAACATTGTAATAAGATTTTAACGAAAGCCTTATCTTTCTTACAATTCTTAAACCCTTAGAAGCATTATTTACATTTGTAAACAATAAATACATAAAATTACAATCATTCTTTTTTTTTTTTAAGATTATTTATTTATTTGACAGACAGAGATCACAAGCAGGCAGAGAGGCGGGCAGAGAGAGAGAGGAGGAAGCAGGCTTGCCGCTGAGCAGAGAGCCCGATGCGGGGCTTGATCCCAGGGTCCTGGTATCATGACCTGAGCGGAAAGCAGAGGCTTTAACCCACTGAGCCACCCAGGTGCCCCTACAATCATTCTTAATTACAAATTTAAAGTGGACCAAAAATAACTGCCCTATTTGTCAACCATAGCTGTAATTAATAAAAACATATGTGTTAAAAATAGTTCATCATCCTGATTTTTTCTGATGTCAAAGAGGCTTTTTTCTCAGAATATAAATTTATTTTGTTATTTTAAAATATGGCAATTCTGTGCCATGACTGATAAATCTTTTTTTTTTTTTTTAAGATTTATTTATTTGACAGACAAAGATCCCAAGTAGGCAGAGAGGCAGACAGAGAGAGGAGGAAGCAGGCTCCCTGCGGAGCAGAGAGCCGGATGCGGGGCTCGATCCCAAGACCCCGGGATCCTGACCTGAGCTGAAGGCAGAGGTTTTAACCCACTGAGCCACCCAGGCGCCCCTACCATACCTATAAATCTTAAAGCTTTTTTTCTTTTCACATTCAAGTTGGTACCACAATTATTATTTCCATCTGGACTGGTTTAATTACAGAAGCATCAATTTTATATATCAATAAATAGAATGATCAATACAACTTATCTACTAAAATCTACAATCTGACCAGTTATTTCAAATCATAATATGAAATAACTGAAAATGAAAACACTGCATTCTTATATAAAATAGACATAAATTATTTTATTATATTTTGGTATTCCTTTTTTTTTCAGGGAGACATGCATCGACACAAACCTAGTATTCGGTGTTGGGAATAGAAAGAGACAAATGGTAATTTATTGTCTTGTCAAGAAATGAGGATAAACCTCTCATTTTTATGATATGATCATATAACAAAATAACTCCAAATTTTCTATTTACTGACTTGACAACATTTACATACCTCCCCCAAACCCTTTCTGGTTGGTAACTCAATGGGGATATAATTGAAAGCAGACTAATTATTCCTATGTATGAAAAATGACCTCTGTACCTGCTCTCCAGTGTGTGTAGGTTGTCCAGGCATTGTCAAATGAAGACACTACTTGAAAATCCCCATGATTATTTGTTTTGATTAGCTACATCCAGGTTGTCTCAAACTATTAAGAGCAGGAAGCTATTTTTTGCCATGTCAACTCACAAAAGTCTGAGCTCACCTATCCATCAAGTGAAAATGGTATTTAATTGGCGGCTGCTGAGAAAGTCCAAAGAAAAGTCATCAATACAATTTCCCATGCTGTAGCTGGTTTCTGAATTAAACTTGCCAGGATGCCAGCAAATGCGAACCTATTTTCAGTAAACATTCTGTTATTTTAAAATCCTCGGTAAGGAAATTCTTAATATATGTTTTTTCCTCCACTTGTTTTGGCAAATATCTCACTCAGGAACAATATGAATCATTGTACTGTAGGTAGAAGTAAGGGAAGTAGAATATTTAAATGTTGTCAGAAGGGAAAAACAGGTCAAACACAATAATATTTGTAACAATGATGCAATTTTTTTCCCTTTCAAGTTGAATACAAAGCAGGAAACGTAATTAGGTGAAATAGGTTAGTTGCTTATTAGTGCTGTCTCGTGATTGAAAAAAGCTAGGATTTGCATTCCCTTCCATGTTTTTCCATCTTGTTTTGGAAAATCCTGGGAACCAGATCCTGGCCATGTTGCTCACAGAGAAAGCATGCTTTACCCGCACCAGTAAAGACCAAGTGCATGCCCAGTGCATATGTGGTTACTCCTGAGTAACACAAACTTGGTGTTCCATAGTGTTGGAGACAGGTGATTACTACTGACCAGGCAATGAACAGGAATGGGTGCTTCAGGGACTGCCCTATTAAGTGGATTGGTGTCAAGGCAGGGCAAGGGCCAAGATACAGAAATCCCAGTAGTATCATGCACTCTGAATCCTTGTCATTGGTTTACTAACCATACCCTCCTCCTCATAGTTTGATTTTCAGACACAGGGAATTTCTTTGTTACTAAAACAGTCATGTATCTGGAAACAAAGAGTGGGGTTGGGGACAGGGAAACAATGGCTGTCCCTGAACACATCTCCAAAAACAGTGCCTTTTCAGACCACAATGGGGGAAAGAAGGTTGAAGAGTGGCCAATATCACCTTTGTTAGCCCCAGACTCTACCTGTGATTCAAAGGGCCATTCATTCTTCTGTTCTCTCTTCCCAGTCTGCCCTCATGCCTTTCCTTTTTCCTCCTTTTCCCTTGTCTCTTTGGTAATCCTTACTCAGACTCTAGCCTCAGCTTAGACATCACTTCCAATAGGAAGCCTTTCCCCATCTCCCCTGATCTGGGCTGGGTACTTCTTTTCTAGGTATCCACTGCCCCATTCCACACAGCCTGGTGTTCATTACAATGTTTTATGATAACCTGTTGACTGGATCTCTCACTAAATCACATGCTCCAGTCCACCAAGAGGAAGCTGTGAAACAATCAGAAGCATTTATTTGGGGTCTTTAGGGGAATGCAATCTGGGAAACACAGAATGGACCAAAATTGAAAGTGTGCTCCGAATTTCAAGTGAGGGAGTGTAGGCTTATAAAGGCAGAATTCACAAGGTTACATCACTTGTTCTGGAGGAATTATGATTGGGGCTGACAGAGTTAAACTGACTAATACATGAATGACCATTTAGCTAATAGGTGTTATAGTATCTCATTATCATTGCGAAGTAGGAGGATATCTTCCAGAAAGTGCCTTAAGTGCAGTTGACAAGTGGCAATTGGCAAAAGTCAAGCATCCATTGCATTTCAAAAATTGAGAAAGGAGATAGGCCTGGCTTCTTCAATATTCTCCAGACCCTATTCTGAATGACTCTTTTAGCAGCCCTTACTTCACTTTGGAATCTTTTTTTTCAGACTCTTCAGGGAAGAAAGCCCTTATTTGTCTGATATTCCTGGGTTCTGGCATCCCTACTAGAACATAATAGGTATGTAATAACATAATAGGTATGTAATATTTGTTAAATGGATGAATGAATGAGTGAACTGCAACCACATATACACCATCTAACCTGATTTGAAATACAGCTGTGTTTTAATTTTGAAGTCACATCTGCATAGACAGAAAGTCAGAGCTGCAGTGTCAGGGGAAAAGTCATGTGTTTTGTTTTGGTCTAACCATTGATGGGGAGGCCTTAAAATGGGATTTGACAGATTGATCTCAGACTGATTAAAGTTATCTGTGTGATAACTTAGTTATTATTTATAAAGGAAGAGAATGGACATGAATGAAAGTATAAGTTAGAATTTATGCAGTTCCCATTTTCCACAAATACCAAGTATTTGTGGCAATAAGTTTTGAACCTGAGAACAATTTTTTTTTTCACGTGTGAAATAAAGTAGGCACCAACAAAGCCATCTAAGGATGCTTTGCTGCCTGTGTAAGAGGGGGTAGAAAGGCACATTCTAGAAGTCTTACTGATGAAGTCTTAGAATATAAGTGAGGTTTGGTGTGGTGAGGTCTGGAGCTGATGACCAAGAAAGAATTCTTGAGACATCTTTGGTGCAAAACGGAGGTTTATTAAAGCACAGGGACAGGACCCCTGGGCAGAAAGAGCTGCTGCTCTGGGGTTGTGAGGAGTGGTGAGGAGTGGTCCATTATATACTTGCAAGTTGGGAGGGGGGTCAGGGATGGCATTAGTCTCTAAGGAATTTTGGAAACAAGGTTTCCAGGACCGTGAGGGGCTAGCTATTTTTGGGGAAAAGGTTATTCATTACCGGTAATAAAACCTTTTCGTGAGACCCTTTAGATGTATATCAGTGGGCCATATGTTTGGGAATGATTGTCAACTCCTATCTTGGAGGGTTTAGAGATAAAGGAAGTTTCCAAAGGAATTGTTAAAGTAGACTTACAGGATCCTGGTTGGGGGTAAGGGTCAGTCAGGCTAGGATTGGCCTTTGCCCTTAGCAAAGTGTCAAAGTGGAGGCACTTGAGTCCCTAGAGAAATATCACTGTGCCTCTTTCAAGGGCTTGTCAGTGGGTAAGGAAATTTAATAATTTTTCTTCTGCCTCTGTTTCCCACATCATTATCACTTAAGACAAGGCAGGAGAAATTTCTGCGGAAGATCAAGTTTGGACTCAATATAATGGGTGTAAACAAATGTTGGCAAAGCTCAGAGAGGCTAGTAGTCATGGATTTGGGCATCCTTTATAGATCCCCAGCAGAGGTTTGAGTATCAACTTTGGATGGAGTAAGAGTTTTTATTTTAATAATTTAATAGTTTGTCATACACAAAGAATTTTGGGGAAAGGACCGTTTTCATATTTCACTGTGACCTCAATACCTCTGTTGAATTGAAATTTCTTAGTCATGTTAATTTTACTAAATAGCTCTTTAATACACCCCCTATGCTATGCCCACTGCTTTCAGTTTGGCCTCCTTTATCTCTTTCACCTAGACCACTGGGTAGCCTTCTGACTGGCTCTTATTTAATTCTATTTCTTTCATTCTTCAGTAAAGGTGCTGCATTTCTTTTTTTTTTTTTTTTTAACATTTTATTTATTTATTTGACAGACCAAGACCACAAGTAGGCAGAGAGGCAGGCAGGGAGAGAGAGGAGGAAGCAGGCTCCCCGCGGAGCAGAGAGCCCGATTCGGGACTCGATCCCAGGACCCTGGGATCATGACCCGAGCCAAAAGCAGAGGCTTTAACCCACTGAGCCACCCAGGCGCCCCGGTGCTGCATTTCTTGATGTAATCATCTAAAGCAGGAATTGGCAAACTCTTTCAATAAAGGGCCAGGCCGTAAATATTGTAAGACAATAGGCCCCATGATCTTTGTTGCCTCTATTCAGCCACTTGTAGTGGATAAGCAGCTATAGACAACACATAAAGGAATGAAGATGGCTGTGTTCCAATAAAATGTTTTTCATGGACATGGACACTGCATTTCATATACTTTTCGTGTATCATGAAATCTTCTTCTTCTTCGGATTCTTTCCAGCCATTTAAACAAGTAAAAAAAATCTTGCTCATGGGTCATACAGAAGCAAGAAGCGGGCAGCCTTTGGCTGGTAGGCCATAGCTTGCTGACCCCTGTTGTGGAGCAGATTTAGTTGTGACTTCTCCACTTTCTATCTTTCTAAGTCCTCTTGTTATGGTTAGGCTGTTAACTCACATGCTGTGACTGGTGGTCACTCTGCATTGGTTTACACTGGATTAACATTGGTATTGATTTTTGTGTACCAGCCCAAGTGTAAATAGGCCCAGGGCACGTGTGGAAACTCTGTGGGGCTAGAGTCTCAGGCATCTTCAGTCTAGTTGCTCCCATTCTCAGTGTGCTACTCTCATCTGCATGGTCCAAGTTCCTATGCCATCACTAAGTTTACATTCTCAGTGGGAAGGAGAACAAGGGAAGGAGAGGGCAAGCTTCCTGTAAAGAACATGACTCCAAATTGCACAAAGGACTGTTGCTCGCTTCCCATTGGCTGGAACTTGGTCACATGACCACATCTTGTTTTTGAGAGAAGCTGGCCAATGCATTCTTTATTCTTTGCATTGATGCGTCCAATTTAAAATTGTGAATACTAATACTACGGGAAGGAAGAAGGAGTATGGCAAAGAGGACAATTATCTGTTATCTGTTCTCTCTCCACTGTATTCTAAGAGAATACCCTAGGTTTACTAATCTGGCTCCATTTCCCATTCCAGTCCAGTTTTCCATTACTTCCCAGTTTGAGTTTGGTTTCTAGTTTTATTCAGTGTCTAGTAGTTCTTAAAGTCAAGGCTCCTTCCTTCTTTTGCCAAAGTTCTTTTCTTGGCTCCCTGCTTCCTTTCTACCTGGTAAAGTGCCTAAATTCTTTGCAAGAGTTCAGATGTTGCTTCTTCTGGTAATTCTTTCACTAAATTTCATTTCATATTGCATTGTTCCTTGCTAGAATATGAGCTGCCTGAGGGCACTATTTTATTTCATCTTTGTATTCCTACTTCATATCACTTAAAAAACTCTCCATCTATATTTGTTGAATGAATAAATGACAGGATGCTTTTGTCTAGCACTATTAAGCTGGATTTTACTGGCTGTCAGGAGTTTATTAGATTGTGTGAAATGAAAAGGAAGGAGGTTTGGTTTGGGCCCTCTGGTTGGAAGGAAACAAAACTCCGTCTCAAAAATTTAAATAAAGCAGAGCTTATTGAAAATATGCTAGAGCACTCTTAAAATCAAAAGAACTGCTTACAGAAACAACCAGCCCTAAGGGCAAGACAGAAGCAAAGATGCATGGGAGATCTTGGAGAGTTCTAACAACCAGTGCCCCAGCTCCAATGTCTTTAGTCCCTCTGGGTCTCCATTCAGTTTTCAAACACCTGGGAGAGAGAGGATGACTAGCCTGGCTTGAATCAAAGACCACCTTGTGGGTAAGATATGGTAGAATATTGTCAGTGATGGTTCTAACAAAGCATGGTGGGGTAAGGGGAAGTTCCTTAAAGGAAGGGATTCTTTGCCTCACCATAACAACAAACAATAGAGGACCATCACAAAGGTTTTTTTGTTTTGTTTTGTTTTTAAGATTTATTTATTTGACAGACATCACAAGTAGGTAGAGAGGCAGGCAGAGAGAGAGACAGAGAAAGAGGGGGGGGGGGGGGAGGAAGCAGGCTCCCTGCTGAGCAGAGAGCCCAAGGGGTGGGGCTCAATCCCAGGTCCCTGGGATCATGACCTGAGCCAAAGGCAGAGGCTTTAACCCACTGAGCCCCCCAGGCGCCCCATCACAAAGGTTTTGAGCAGCAGTAGTATATTTCTGATGCATCATTGCTCCTTGGAGATGCTACTTTTACTCTGCTGTAGACATAATGTTTTATGTTTTGAAACTTTACCCTGAGATCTTGGCTTGGGGGCTGGAATGCAGTAGAGACTTTCCTTCTCTAACCTGTTGTAAGAGTCTTAGCTCACAGAGAGGACAGGATCCGTCCCTGTGAATCTCACCAGGGCATCCATTGTGAAAATTTACCAGTCTTTTTACTCTACTCACTAGAAATAGAAAGGAAGGGTAAAAATGTAGAAAAATCCGTGATGACATTCCAAGGAGAGAAGAGTAAAGCAGTGAGAAATGCAGACTTTTTTTTTTTTAATGGCCCTTTCTAGATCTAATTCTGAAACACTGATTCACCTTTTTGATTGGTTAATTTCTCCAACGCAGGGAATGGAGATCATATTGAACAACCTTATTTTTGCTACTTTGTTGTTATTGTTATTCTTCTTCCATAAACTTAAAGCAGAGGGATTTATTGTAAAATTTATATTTACCCAAGATAAAAAGAAGAAAACTATAACCTTGTCAAAACTGCAGAAAGTATGTATGACTAAGTATCTTGAGCATAAAGGTGGGCACCAGGATTGAGACACAGAAGGAATTTAAATAGAAGTTTAGCAAAAAGAATGAGAGACTAACCTGCAATTAGAGTTCAGAGAGGAGGCTCTTGGACAAAGATGTCCCTAGAATTCCTAGGACAATGACAGAAGACTGGCTGCAGAGCTTTGAAGGGGACCAAATTATCCTGAGGGAAATTGTGAGCAGACCTGTGGGAAGTTGCATTAGGTGTACCATATACAGGCAGATGGACTATACAGAGTACAGTGGTATACACTGAAAAATTATGTAAAATGTCATCCATTGCATCAGTTAGGTTCAGTGCAAGAAACAAACCACTCCATGCCTTTCATTTGCAATGCAAGAAATACATATGGTGCTTATAAATTATTAGAAGGAAGGAAGTTGGTTCTAGGATGGTCCTCCAGGAATAAATTCTAGAAGAGCCCCTAATTTATACTGGGGAGTCACCACCTCTGGGGAGTTAAGTGGTGCTACGAGTTCAAGAATACACCCTGTAACTTTGATTCCAGATTAGTCATCTATGGTTGTCAACTATAGATGATCAACCAGTTCTGTAACAAAGCTGCTGCATTGTGGACAACTTCCTTTCATTTCCCAGGAATCTGGAGAATGGGCCCATAACTGTGATCCAAAGATTAGAAAGAGATGACACAACCAATTCTTTATTGTATTTGATTATCTTATTTTATTTTATTTAAATTCAAGTTAATTCGCATACAGTGTAATATTGGTTTCAGGAGGAGAATTTAGTGATGCGTTACTTGTATAGAACACCCAGTGCTCATCCTAACAAGTGCCTGCTTTAATACCCATCACCCAGGTAGCCCATCCCTCCCCCCACCTCCTGTCCTACAAGTTTCAGGCCACACCATTTTTTTTTTTTTAAGATTTTATTTATATATTTGACAGACAGAGATCACAAGTAGGCAGAGAGGCAGGCAGAGAGAGAGAGAGAGGGAAGCAGGCTCTCCACCAAGCAGAGAGCCCAATGCGGGGCTTGATCCCAGGACCCTGGGATCATGACCTGAGCCGAAGACAGAGGCTTTAACCCACTGAGCCACCCAGGCGCCCAGGTCACACCATTTCTTAACAACTACACAGCTGATGGACAGAACAGATCCTGGATCATTGCTATGGAAAGCAACTTCCCTTTCCATGGCACTGCTTGCTGGTAGAAAGAACCAAAAAGGAACAGGCCAGTTCTGACTCTGTCTCCCAAATTTCACATAGAAGTATCCAATTGGCATAACTGAATTTGCATCAAGAATCTTAGATTCAAGGGAGTCTAAATATTTTGTTTTAAGCTTTCCATCCTGTCCAACTAGGAAGATAGAATGGAACTTGAAAAAGCTGAAGCTAACCTCTAATATCTACCATGTCCCTGTGGTATTTACTTACATGTGGTTATTTATATGGATTTGTGTCATGTAGCTGTATCATGTGTTTATATATTTGTACCTTGTGAAGTGTAAATATGCCTTGAACTCTGTGTGTGTATGTGTGTCGTACTTATTTAACCTGTAACTGAAATGATGAAGTAGGCTTAAAGCACAGAGATGCTGACACTGATAGAAAAAAAAAGGGATGCCTGGGTGGCTCAGTTGGTTAAGTGGCTGCCTTCAGCTCAGGTCATGATCTCAGCGTCCCGGGATCGAGTCCCACATCAGGCTCCTTGCTCAACAGGGAGCCTGCTTCTCCCTCTGCCTCTGCCTGCCACCCTGTCTGCCTGTGATTGCTCGCTCTCTCTCCCTCTCTCTCTGAAAAATAAATAAATTTTTAAAAAATATATATATATATTTGTAGTTAGCTCTACTTGTAGCTAAAGAAGGGAATGAAGCAAAGTTGATGTTCTGTGCAGCTTAGTAACTGTTGCATTTATACGTAAAACATGCTAATTTTTAAAAAAAGCTTCCAAAAGTCAATAACCTCCACCTTCAGTGATTCTTTGAGTCTTTTATTTATATATTGACTTTCCCACTCTCATTTCCCCTTTACATCACAGGAACTCTGGCCTAATATAGAGTGCTTCATCTTTGTGAGGTATCCGCTTGCCCTTTAGTTAGTCCTCTCCTTTATGCAGCAATACAGAGCGAATATAACCACAATGAGCTAATTTTTACCTAATTTCCTTCTCCTAGGGAACAAGACAAGGGATGTAGTTTGACCTCAATAAAACAAAATGGATTTTTATTAATGGCATACCAGGGAAAATCCATTAAAGTCATTTCAGATGATAAAAAAAATTTGTTGAGATTTTCAAACCATATTAAGGTTTTAAATACAGGGTAACTTTAATTTTTCTTATCATTGAGATAAAATTAAAGCACAGTCTTCTCATTTCTCTCGCTGGAAAAAAAAAAAAGTGTAAAGGTTTGGATTAACCAACCACCCTTCGGAGCTGGATATACACAAATGTAAGTGAAGCTTTTCAAGATCCTAGGGCAATTCATCCAGGAAACAAAGATTCATTTGAGGCCATTCTTTAGCTGTGCTTTCTGAGCCAAGGGAAGCGGTAGATTGGAGAAGGAAGAATCATGCTTGAAGAGTAAAGGTTCGCAGATGTCTCAGATAAAAACAAATAAACAAACATAAATATTAATAACTTTTTGTAAAAATGAGACGATAAAAGGATTAGGAAGGAATGCTTTGTGTTTGCTGCAACTGTGGGGATTTTTAATGGGCTCTTCCACTCAGTGGGAGATGAAGGCCATATTTAGCTCCTTTTCTTCTGCCTCAGAGAATGTTTCAAACACCCTTTAATCACTGGGCGCAAGAATACGTTATCAGGCAGACTCACAGCAGAAGGTTTTTCAGAGCTAGAACAGAGAAAAGCCAGTCCAGGTTAATAACTCATCCATGACCAGCATTTTATAGAACACATTGGTTGGAGAAAATATACTTAGGAATAAAAAAGTTCTTTTGACAAATAGGGGATGCCTGGGTGGCTCAGTCAGTGAATTGTCAGCCTTCGGCTCAGGTCATGATCCCAGGTTCCTGGGATGGAGTCCGGCATCCGGCTCCTTGCTCGGCAGGAGCCTCCTTCTCCCTCTGCCCCTTCCCCTGCTCGTTTTCTCTCTCTCTCTCTCTCCGACAAGTAAGTGAATAAAATCTTTAAAAAAAAGAAGAAGAAAAAAATGGATTAATAATTATAAGTCAACTTTCAGCGAGTCCAGCAAGTCCATAAATGGAGATTGAAAATGATACCTGTAAAGCAAAAGGGTGACATTCCAGAAGAGGGCAACAGGGGCCAGAAGATGTAGGGCACTAAGGGTTAGACACAACTGTTTCAAATTCTCTTGGTATTCTGCTTTTCTAAATTTACCTACCCATTGCATGTGATTCCATTCTGGTCAATGGCATGTGGATAAAAGGGGTAAATGGCATTATTATGAAAGCCTGCTGATCCCTCTAAAATTTTGCTCATTAGCTGGTCTGTATCTAGAGATTCTAGGGATGGGCTCTGAGCGTTAGTCACTACTAGAGCCCCAGCAGAGCCACCAGTAGGAAGGAGCCTGGTCGTTCAGTGATTGTGTGGAGCGGACCACTCTTCCATCTCACTCAGTCTGCCTTGATTGTGACCCAAGCAAGAAAGACACCCTTGTTGGATGAAGCCACTGCAATCAATGGGTGGTTCATTGCAACAATCAGCCTCATAGTAAATCCAATAATTAATAATCTTATATATTAATAACCTAAAATTATTATTACTAAATCTAATAATAGTAAATCTAATAAATCACAAAAGAGCAGAATCTGGAATAAGCAAGAAGAGGTGTTCAGAGAAAACTATACAATAGAAACTACAATGGAATGGAGACTTAGCTGATAAGGATTATCTAGCAGAAAGCTTGGGTAATGTCGACAAACACTTAACTACAAAATTTGGTCAAATTTATTCTAAAACTCTCATTCAGGTTTTAGCTTTACTTACTCTCATTTGACATTTTGTATTCCCTACAGTGTTCCAAATTAAAGACCCTCTCCAGATTTTTATTAAATAATTAAGCCATTCTACCAGAAGTGGAATTTCCCTGAGGTGAGGTTCTGATGCTCCCAGTAGGAATATCATTTGGGTATACTATGCATTATGAATGGATGCTGTGTGTCATCCAAATCATCTGTTCATTAATTTGTTTATTTATTCACTCAATCAACAGACAGAAATGAGCAACGTATGTACTGGGCAGAGTGGTTGGGTGAGTGGGAGAGAAGGAATTTCTGCTTCCTTCCATCGGTAGTGGCCCAAGTACTCCACCTGTGTTCCATACCTCATTATTAGGATACTTTTTTATTCCAATGTAGCATTTTGGATGGTTGCTTCTGCATCAGTTACTATAAGTTTGCTCACTTTTCTTTAAGATGTCCATGTCTTAGACATCCAGCAGTTTCATGGAAAACAAAGAATATAAATCCTAAAAGACAAGATTTCGGTGAAAAGCAAAATAAAGTTTGGTAACCCCAGTTTTCATCATGATTTTTGGGTTTTCACATGTTATTAGTCCCTCTACATTATTATGCCTACTTAAATGAAACAGTTGAGCTCAGTTACCTATGCCTTCTAAGATGTATACAAATAGGATGTTTATTCGTCCCGATTAGGAATGTAAGTCAGAGGAAAATATCTTTCATACACAGGTTTGTAAATATTTTCTCTCAAGTTCAAATGTTGGAGCAATAATTGTGCTGAAGACATTGTTGAATGTGATACTGAGCTTTTGTTGCTTAAAAGGAAGAATGAGTTATTTTTATAGGAACTTTGGTACAGAATTACCAAATCAATTTGTACCCGAGTTCTTCTCTCCACCAAGAAAATCTCATAATTGTTCTTCTTTAAAGCCAGTATTAATTACATTTCCCTTGAGCTTCTACTAGTTGTCCTCTTCCAATGTCTTTACAGGAAAAAAACATTTCTTTATATATCATGATTACCCTTGCTCAGATCTTCCTCACTAAAATTTGTCTTAACCTCTTTCTGTCGATCGTGTTTAAAAATTCAGCTTCTTGAATAAATATTTTTATTGAACACTATGTGCTGGAAGGAGTGCTGATGACCATTAAAAAAAGCCATGGCTTTGCCTCATGGGATGGGGGTGATGATATTTATCAAAGAATCACACAAATAAAATGACTACTTTGATAAATATAATGAAGGGGAAACACATGAAGAAAATTAGACTGAGTAAACTGAGTGCTTTCCTGAAGGATGTGATCACAGAGCTGAAATCTGAAGGAAGGAATAGAGTATCTAGACTTAACAAGTTGCAGGGTAGGGTATATCGAAGGGTCAGGGGTGGAGACAACTTTTTCACCATGTTTTAGGTATCTGAGGTGGAAGGAAACAAGGACTTATTGGAGAAATTGGAAGAAGGGGCATGTAATAGATCATAGAAAGCTGGAGAAGAAAGGATAGGAGGCCCCAGGGAGGGGACTTATGAGATCATGCATTTCCACAGCATAGAGGAACAAGTTGTGTCTCCCCCCAATAATAATGAAAAATGAAAACCCATTGATATGATTAAGAAGGGAATTGGGGGTGGGGGTTCATTTAAAATGCTATAATTTGTCTTTGGCTTATTTTCTCAGTTCAAGCTATTACTTGTTAGAAAATTAATTGTAGTGTTTCCTGTGATCACATATGGTGAAACACACAAATAGGAGCTACCCCAGACATAAAAATAGGGTCAATTTTACTCTCCACAGGAGCAAGAGTATTCTTTTTTCAGAAACAACAGGATTCTGAATTGAAGAATGAAGGTACAATTTGTGCATACTGAAACCTTCCCAAAAGCAGAGATAAACCAGTCTATTCTAAGAAGTATTAATTGCTTACTAGAAGGACCTTTGAGGTCTTTTCATTATCATCTTGGGTAAGATCATTTGGCTTGATGGGAGATTGAGTGTTGTGCCTAAGAAAACACTTTGAAGATGGTAATATTATATTCCCAGGGGATTGAAAGATGCAGTTTCTGTTAAATTATGTAAAATATATCAGAGAAGCTTATTATTTATGGTGATCTAAACTCATAGATTAAATTTTGTTGATACATGTGTCATAAAATAAAGAGATTGAATAATGAATGATTTCTTGATGTTTCACATAAAAAGAAAGGGACTTTTCTCAGCTGCCTAAGTGTCTGGACTGAAAATGTAAACATGGATTGGAAGGACAGGATTGGCAGGATTTCTACTCAGAAGAGAAAGTGGAGAGTTTCATTTCTTTGAGTGTTTCTCCCTTTAAAAAGGAGACTTGGCTGGTATCAGGGACAGCAGCCTGACAAAACCATTGTCTTCAGTCTAAAGCCTGCTCTGATACAAGGCAAGCAGCAAAGCTCCAATGTTTGAGAACACGACAGCAATGAGATTGACAAAGGACCAACGGGAAGAGCATGAGACTAGTAGGGACAGCCAGGAGTTGTACATGTGACCAAGAGATGATTGGACTACCTTGACTTAGTTTTTGAGCATTGATTTGTATGAGTAGGACATAGCTTTTTCTCTTCTGATGTTCTCTAATTTATATTTCTAGATTCTATTTTTCCTAGAATGCTATTATATATGCAAATAAGGTATTAATATTTTCCATGAAAATGACTTTCCCAGAACTTCTGTCATCCACCAAGACTAGAAATCTGATATTTCTGTTCAAGGAGGGGAATGTGTTCAGTGTCACTTTTGGATGGGCTCTTAGTTTCTTGACAGACTTCATCCCAGTCACAGGCGGTTCTCTCCTGCATTCAAGGATTCAGATTTCTGTGTTTGGTAATTTTAAGGTGCTGTCAGAGAAAAATGCTGGTTCTTTTCCTGTAAGGTTTGTATGAAGTGCAAACAGAGAATCCTAGGCTTTCTAAATTGAACAAAATCTCAGAAGTCATCTCATCCAGTATGTTGTTTTTAAAAATCTGAGGAAAATAAGGTTTTAGTATATACAGTCTAATGAAAGATGTCTGAACTTGAAGCCAGAAAACTTGTTTGTGGTTCATCCATTGATTCACTGTGCACTGTCTGCCTGGCCTTTCATCTGTACTATGCTTGGCAGTGAGGGTATTAAGGGAAGACACACTAATCTGTGTGATCTCCAACAAATTATGCAAACAGAGACTCTGTTTCCTTATCTTTAATTGGCAATAACAATAATAATTGCTTGGGTCAGATTGGGTTGGGGGGAAAAACAAACAAGGTGGACAGAAAGTCCTTTACAAATTCCCGGTGTTTCTGAAATGACAAATGGAATTTACATAGATCTGGGCAAGGTTGATAAAAGAGAACTGGAGGTCTCCACCCTCCTTTGGCAGTAAGTAGAGAAGAGTTTGCAACTGCATCTGGAGTCTCTCCTTTCTTAGCCTGTGGCCTCTGCTTAAAGCCAAGGTTTCTCTAGTGTTTTGCTCTGGAACTTTCTTTGGGGAAGGACAGTTGGTTTAGCTATTAAAGGAGTGGAGTTGAGTTTGAATCCTGATTGCGCTTATCAGTTGTTTGACTTCGAGCAAGCTTTAATATTTCCTGAATTTTGTTTTCCCACCACAATAATGGGATGTTAGAACATCTGTATGCTTTGGCTAGAACAAAGAGATATATAAATAATTTCTTTCTCTTAATCTTGCCAGTGTTAATCTTTTATTACGTAAAGTTAGTTGGATGGTATGATTGGATAGAAGACCTAAAATATCAACTGTTATTTCTCAAAATCCTACCAGTTATAGTGTATAGAATGGTACAAACATTAGAAAACTGTTTTCTTAGAAAGTAAATATGCACCTACATTATGGCCCAGGTTAATTTCCCCAAATGAAAACATGTCTACACAAAAATTTCTACATGAGAGTTCAAAGCAGTTTTATTCATAATAGCCCCAAAGTGGAAACAAACATTTATCAACAAGCTAATGGATAAATCAACTGTGGTATATTCACAATGGAATACTATTCAGCAATAAAAAGAATGAACTACTGGGGCACCTGGGTGGCTCACTAGGTTAAGCGTCTGCCTTCGGCTCAGGCATGATCCCAGAGTCCTGGAATGAGCCCCGCATTGTGGCCCCTGCTCAGCGGGGGGCTGCTTCTCCCTCTGACACTCCCCCAGGCTTGTGCTCTCTCGCTCACTCACTCTCATTCTCAAATAAATAATAAAATCTTTAAAACAAACAAACAAAAAAGAATGAACTACTGGGTGCAATTATAGCAGCATGAATGACTCTCAAAAATACTATGCAAAGTGGAAAAAAGATACACCAAAAGTATATCTTGTATGATTCCATTTATTCAGATTTTGAGAACAGCCAAAATTAATCTCTGGTGATAGAAATTAGAACAATGGTTATTTATAGGAAGGCTAGAATTGATTGAGAGGTAACATGAGGGAAGTTCGGGCAGGGGGTTCCTAAATCTTGAGTGGGATGGTAGTTACATGAATGTAGATAATACCAAAATTCCTCATATTTTACACATAAGACCTGTGTATTTCACCGTATGTAAAGTTTACTCAATAAAAATATATCCACCAATAAAGATCCATTCAACTTGGCAAGTTAAAGAAGCGTTATGCAGGAAGCACAATTAATCACTCCCTTCTCAGTGTGCTTAGTTTTTGCTAATTATTCTGTTGACCAAGAGAAAGTTTAGAATTTGAAACATATTTGTTGAGAGTCATCTCGGAGTTGGGACATCTTGATGAAACTTTGAAAAGAAAAATATTTTCAATTTTTTATGTATATGGCTATAAAGATCAGCCTAAGATAGGTTTGGAGTGATAGGTCTCACCTGAGATGGTGCATATAGGTTAGAAGCATTTGAACTTTTTAGATGGCCAGTTACAGGGGGATAATTGACTGAGGGTCAACAGATGTCAAGCTCTGAAATTCATTACCAAGTTTGTACTGAGGCCCCATCTCCCACATGCTACTCTCAGCCAATGACTGAGCACACCTGGGATGCTAAGGCAAGCCTCTTTCTGGGAACTATGAGACTCCTCTGATAGGGAAATTTGGCTTGAGGGCCTTCCCGCCCACCCATCATGATCTTTCCAAACTTCCCTTAGAATGCCTTGCTAAGAATGTCCTCCCTTCCTTGTCTCTGATCTCTCTCTCTTCTAAGAGTCTCATGCTCTACCGACTGAGCTAGACGGGCTGATCTCTCTCTCTTCTAGAGTGGACATGTGTCAACATCTGACTGCCCTCTCAGTCTCTCCCCATTTTCTCTTATAGGCGGGTCCCTAATACATTTCTTAAATATGTTATTCTGTTGTGGTGTCTGCTTTTTGAAGGATCTGACAAAAACATGTGTTATGTGCATGTGTGGGTGGACGGAGGGAAGCAAAATCATGTAGCATCTTCTAAAGATTTTTTTAAAAGATTTATTTATTTATTTATTTGACAGAGATCACAAATAGGTGGAGAGGCAGGCAGAGAGAGAGAGGAGGAAGCGGGCTCCCCGTTGGGCAGAGAGCCCGACGCAGGGCTTGATCCCAGGACCCTGAGATCATGACTGGAGCTGAAGGCAGAGGCTTTAGCCCACTGAGCCACCCAGGCGCCCCCATGCAGCATCTTCTAACCATTCCCAGTCTCCTGCCCCATTCCTGTTGGATACCTATCGGTTTACAGAATCCTTAAATTTCAGACACCTTGACTATATTATAAAGCATTACTATGCTCTCTCATGCTCTTTTAACAATAAATCTGTAGCAGAGGGCAAAGAGAATCTACAACTAAATAGTTCTTAGGCCATTCATAATATTTAATTAAAGCTAAATTTTCACCTGTTTTAAATCTTGCCTCCTTTCTTTCAGGCCCTGTGTTAGCATCTGTAGTTGTATAGTGTACTTTTATTATCTCGTGTAAATCCAAATCTGGCTTACCCATACTTCTAGATTTTTTTTCCTTAATAGATAAGCTGTTAACAACCTCAACCCTTGAAAGAAAATTCAAAGTAAATATAAAGGTTTAGTCATCCCTGGGAATAAATAATGGAGAAACCTGGGGATATTTTATTTTCCAAGCAAGAGATTTGTCACTTGAAATTTGTTATTAAGAAGATACATTATTTCTCTCTGAGAATAAAATTTAAAAGGCCCTTATAGGATAACATTTGAGTGAGCTGATTATGGTACACAGAACATTAAGAATAGGGTCTGCTGAGGATTATTCATTAATAAGATATTTTTTAAAAATATGCTTCTTTTTCCAAGTTGTGAGATGATATCTACTGAGTCTAATGACTTGATTAAATCCACTCTGAAGATTTGGGGCATGTTAGGGTTAATCCTGTTAGAGACCATCGTCTAAAATTGTGAGAACTCTTATTAAGAAAGAATGGTTTGTGCTTTACTAGAAATGGCTTTTCTAAAAGGAGACTTGAGAATATGTAAAATATTTCTGAAAAGATAACCCTCAAAGCTATTAACACTGAGTTCTTCTCAGGACTAGAACAGAGGCTTGGGCTTGGTAGGAAATTTGCACATTGCATCCTATACCCCTGTTTGCTGTTTAATACAAAAACGAAAAACATAAACCATGTAAATATCTTAATTTTAATAAATAAAAAATGTTCAAATAAAATCTAGGGCATGCAAAAAAGGATGTAATAAGGATGAAATTTTGGTGAATTCAGCTCACAGTTCAAAGTGGAGATCAGGAAAATGAGTAAGTAACTGGACATCTTCATACTAACCTTTAGAAGCAACAGTATGACTATTGCAAGAAAGATCAAGAAGGGGATTGTTCAGTTATGATATATTTTAAGAGGATTTTTATACAAATCATGGTTGTAATTCTATAAGTGAGTCATTCAATGTCGAGTGGTGATTCATAACTTACTGGATACTCTGGTAAAAATGTCAACACTGCTTAGAATGAAAATGTGGTGGTATCAAAAAAGAGAAATGCAATATTTTGGGGAAATCAGCAGACCATTACTCTGTGACCAAGCATGATCTCATAGGTTTTTGTGCAATCAGTCTCCGTATATGAGAGAGTGATTAATATCATGCGTTATGAAAGCTGATGCTCTGTATCTCTAACGCTCATGACTCTATAAGCACAGATTTTTTAAAAATTAACATGCAGCACATATAAGGAATACATTTCAAAGAACACTTATACATTGAGAGGCAGCTTTATTAAATGGGGTTCTATGTTTGTTTTCTTTCACCAGGTTCCAGAAAATCTTGTTGATTTTAGAAATTTACAGTATTTTTTTAAAAATCAGCAAAAGGATCTAAATATCCAATTGTGTTCTTTTGCTTTTCAATTTTCCACCAGAATGCAACTGTGAATTATATGGTTCCTAAAGCAGGATGTAATTCAGCTGGTTCTTTCAACCATCCTTCGATAGACCCAGTGGGGAAGGTCCCAGACGTGGACTCTAGGTTATCTTAGTAAATCTCTAACTCACCGACCCTTAGCAAATTGGCCCCTAATCTTCTTGTGCTTCCTTTTCTTCCCCCTTCCTCTCTATTTTCTAGAGCAATTGTGAAATTAATGAGATGAGAGATTATCCAGAAAGTATTTTTCATTCTTGGGAGAAGAGTATGATCTGTGAAATGATTAGAATGGTAGCCCCACTAAGGAGGCATCCACCCTGAACCTGTGAATGAGACTTTATTTTCAAAAGTCTTTGCACATGTAATTAAGGATCTTGATATCATCCTGGATTCTCCTGTGAGCCTTCAATCTAATGACAAGTGTTCTTACAGAAGACAGAAGAGGAGAGGACACAGAGAAGATCCTGTGAAGATGGAGGCAGAGATTCGAGTTCCTCAGCCACAAGCCAAGGGACACCTGGAGAGCCACCAGACATTGGGAAAAGCAAGGTAAGATTCTCCTTGAGCCCTCTGAAGGAGTGTGGCTCGACAGTCACCTTGATCTGGACTCTTTATTTCTAGAACTCCTGAGAATAAATCTCCTATTCTAAGCCATCAAGCTTATGGTAATTTTTTATGGCAGACACAAGGAAACCAATACCATTTGGTTCCAAGTTCTCATTATCATCTGATGTACAGTGATGATCAAGCATGTGAAAATTCTTGGAAAAATTATGGAAGTGCTGATATAAAAGTGGCATGGTATATGGCGGTATTCAGTTGGGGGTGATTTTGCCCCTAAAAGACATCTGGCAATATCCAGACATTTTTGGTGTCCAGGTGAGGGAGTGGTGCTTCTGGTGTCTATCTAATGGGGAGAGCCAGAATGCACTAAACATTCTGAAATGCAAAGGACAGCCCTGCCCCCCAAGTAAAGAATCACCCAGTTTACAAGGTCGAGGAGGCTGAGATTGAGAAATCCTCCTGTAGAAGGAAGCCTAGCATTCTGAGATTAAAACCTTAGCTCTGCTCTGAATTTGTGAGCAAGACAATTTTCTTCATGGCAGTAAACTTCTTGGAGCTGTAGTCTTCTCATCTGTAAAACACTGTGATAGTGATACCTGCCAGAGCTTTGTAAAGTTCCAATGAGATAATGTTAGCCAAGGAATTTTATTCTTTAAGAGTTCATTAATAGTAAGGAAAAGGATTTTGTTATTATTCCTGTATTTTTTTTTTGTACAAACAAAAGCACACCTTTGATTTTTAATTAACATAGCTAGTAAGTCCACAATGAGTGGACTGATTCACTGAGCTCCAGGGAACTCACTTTTATATGTTTACGGTTATTATCTCAAATAGAACAGTTCTCAGAAATTTCATGACTATTACTGTTTAATGATGTTTTTCAGTGGAAAGTATACTTTGGAAGGACTCATAAAGTTTCTCTGGGGAGCTTATAGTTTATGTCGGATGAATAACAGAACCAAAGATCGAGGGTTGGACAGAATTTTAATATAATGCATGTAATAGAAGCAGAGATAGCACTTTGTAACCTTTAGAGTGCTTTTTGTGTATTTCTTTCTAATGATTATGACAACAGTCCTGTGAAGCTAGTTGGACAAGTGTTATCTTCATCTGACTTAGGAGAATACTGAGGATTGGAGGAGATACGTTCATAGCAAATGGCAAGGTTATAATTAGAGCTCAGATTTTCTCACCCTTGAGTATCTGTAAACATCAGCCTGTTAGAATTGGGTTATGATAATGATCACTGAAGTGTGTCCAGAAAAGTGGATAAGAATAAAAGGCAAGAAATTATTTGATAGGCATTTCTAAGAAGAAAGTTTTAGTCATTAGACAGAACAGAAGAAGAATTAAACTTGTTTTGGAAGCAGGCTAGGAAAATTTCTGTGACGTTCAGTCCTGGGCCGCCTTAGCAGAACTTTTAGCGAACACCTCAAGTATAATGACCAGTGTCTTAGACACTGTGGGAAGGGCAGAAGGGAGAAGAAATAGGCATAATTTTATTCAGGAAGGTTACATACTAATAAAAAAAAAATCATTTGGATCAACTTATGCCAAAAGGTAATGTGGTATAGAGAGTGAATACATTTAAGTAGTGTTTTTAAAAAATAAGATTCATGAGGCACTAGTATCTTGAGATATAGTTCTTTAAAAAGCGAGGGATTCTTCTTTCATTAAACAAATTTGGGAAAAACTAGTTCCATTGATTCTAAGGTAAAATGTGTGTGCACATGTATGTGTGTTTGTGTGTTTTCAAGTTTAACATGTCTGAATTCAAGATGTGCCTTACAAATGTTAACAGATAATTAACAGGTTATATACAGGTAACATTTGAATTCTTGACTGGTCCCCGAGAATTTCTTTGACATCTAATGAAGAACATGCCAACCTCAAAACGTCTGGAATAGGTGTAAGTGGCTTGGAAGAATATTCTAGAGACAATAATGAAACACTGTTAAGCATCATTAGTGCTCTAGGGGAAAATACTGTATGGAAAAATGATAGTGAAACTAAGTTGAAAAATGATTCAGAAAAGTTAGACTGAATGTGAAGAAATTTTGTTAGTATTGTAATCAATAACCTTTACTTATCTTTCCCTTTTTCTATATACATGTGAGTCATACATGATTAAGTCTATCTATAAATCTACAAGAGCTCAGTCAGTATTTTAAAAAGTCATAAATGACTCAAAAAGCATCATGTCCTATTTAATTGGCATTATTATTTCCTAGTTAGGGGTACCCAAAGTGATAGGTCTTAGCATTAGATGGCATTTTATTTTTAAATTTTATTTTTTTATTATTTTTTTAAAAATCTTTTTAAAAGATTTTATTTATTTATTTGAGAGAGAGAATGAGGGGGAGAGAGCTTGAGAGGAGAGAGGTCAGCAGGAGAAGCAGACCCCCTGGCGAGCAGAGAGCCGGATGTGGGACTCCATCCCGGGACTCCGGGATCATGACCTGAGCCAAAGGCAGTCGCTTAACCAACTGAGCCATCCAGGAGCCCTAGATGGCATTTTAGATTTGATAAAATATTATATATTTCCCTCTTGGAATATATTGATGGGTATGTACTTCTAAAAATTAGCATATAGCAATGCTAATGATTAGTATATTAAAGACTCTAAGAAGATTTACAGTAGAAAATTAATTTTTTGCATACATTTTATGATGCCCCTTTTCTATAAACTTGTCTCAGATGACTTAATTTTGTACTTTTCACACCAGTTCATAATACAACTTTGAAAAAGATGTTCAATACAGGCCTACTTAAATCTTAAAACTGCATTTTTGAGGTAAGTATTGCCTTCTTTAAATAAGAAGGATTATTTTTATTACCTTTAAAGTCAAGTACTAACATCAGTCAGTACTATTTGTTTCCTTAGTTTATTATGGTTCAGGATCCTAGTAGATTAGGAGCTTGAAATAAGTTCTTTGGAATTGTTTTAATTAGATTATTGGTACTTGGCTGAAATAAAGAGCACATATGTTAGAGCAGCAATAGCACTTGTGATGGCCAATGTTATGTGTCAACTTGACTAGGCCATGGGGTGCCTGGATATTTGCTCAAACATTATTCTGTGCATGTCTGAGAGAGTGAGAGCGAGCATGAGGGGGAGAAGGTCAGAGGGAGAAGTGGAACCCCCATGGAGCTTGAAGCCTGATGGAAGACTTGATCCCGGAACTCTGGGATCATGACCTGAGCCGAAGGCAGTAGCTTAACCAGCTGAGCCACCCAGGCACCCTGGGTAGTTCTTTTCATATTCCTGCTACTTGAAGATTGGCCCAGGCCTACCAGCTTTGACATCATTTGGGAGCTTATTAGAAATGCAGCATCTCAGCCTCTCAGGGCCCATCCCAGACCCACTGAGGTAGAGTCTGCATTTTGACAAGATCCCCAGTTGATTTGTATGCACAGTAAATTTGAGAAGCACTTCTTTAGAGTATTTTGAAGTCTTGCCTATAATCTGTGTTACTGAAGAAGAGTATAAAAGAACCTTATAATTATTTGACAGTAATACTTCATGAGAGACATAATAGGGAGATTGTAACACTAGGCTTTTTTTTTTTTTTAAGAATTCTGCATAACATTTGGTGAATAATTTTGCAATGACAAATAGAAAGAAATTTACCTTTGAAATTTTTATTCTTGGAAAATTTCTAGATTTATCAATTTCTAAATAATATTATACTTAACAGTTGACATCTGCTTATCCTTAAGGATTAACAAGATTTCTGAAAAAATTTTTTAAAGATTTTATTTATTTATTTGACAGACAGAGATTACAAGTAGGCAAGAGAGGCAGGCAGGGAGAGAGAGGAGGAAGCAAGCTCTTTAGCTTTAACCCAAGGAACCACCCAGGTGCCCCAACAGAAATTTTTTTAAAATAAATTTTTGTTTAATTAAAATTTAAACAAATTTTTATTTATTTATCAGAGAGAGAGAGAGAGAGAGCACAATCAGGGGGAGAGGGAGAAGCAGGTTCCTGGCTGAACAGGGAGCCCCATGTGGGTCTCACCAGGACCCCGGGGATCATGACCTGAGCCAAAGACAGCTGCTTAATGACTGAGGATCCCAGGACTTGTATTTGACTTGTATTTTCACCTTTCTCAAGTCAGAAAAAGTCAGCTCAGATTTAAAGGTAATAAATATTTATTGCTTCTGTTTGAATCATCTTATTATTTTCAAGTATTTTAATTCTACTGTCCACCAAGAGTAGATCGGTTTGTTGTTGCTGTTGACTGAATTCCACTCTGCTTTATATCTAATGTGGCAGTTAACTGCTTTTCTTTTCCCTCCACTTGCTTCCTTTCCGTGTGCAATACCCATGTGTGATTCATCTGCGTCTCTGCTTCTGGTTTCTGGGGAAGTAACTGTACTTAGGAATCAGCACCCAGGGGTGCCTGGGTGGCTCAGTGGGTTAAGCCTCTGCCTTCGGCTCAAGTCATGGTCTCAGGGTCCTGGAATCAAGTCCCAAATCGGGCTCTCTGCTCAGCAGGGAACCAGCTTCCTCCGCTGTCTCTGCCTGCCTCTCTGCCTACTTGCGATCTATCTTTCTATCAAATAAATAAATAAAATCTTAAAAAAAAAAAGGAATCAGCACCCAGAAGTGGCTAGCTGTTTGGCAGAGATGAAGTTGCTGTTGTATCTGCATGTCTAGGATAGGATTTAATTATAAGAGAAAACGATATCCTATCACACTGTAATTTTATCTCGCCCAAGGGACACTTAGGCATGGGAGGTTAGCCAAGGGATGTCAGGGAGCCACTGATGCAGCTGAGACTGGTTCTCAGTCCTAGGGAATGGGGCTGCTAGTGATTAGAGGAATGACAAGGATGAGAAGAAGGTACTCATTTTGGTCTAGATAAGACAATATTTTACTCTGAATACAGGAAATAAACTGCCATTTTAGAACATTGCATTATAATACTTGGTATTTGGAAGAGCTTAGTAATGCAAGAAATGAGGAAATTACTTTTTGGTAGTTATTCTACTTCACAGATAAATTTATATACTTTTTAGAATACATCAGTGTGTTAGAAAGGAAAACGATTTGGGGGGAGTAGGAGTATCACTGCTATGACACAAAGCCTTTGACAATTTTTTATTATAATAAATGATGTGAACAACATCTGGCTTTTTTTTAGAGAAGATTTAAAATTCCCTAGTGTATTTTTTTAAATAATTTATAAACGTAGAAATGGGTCAACAATTAGGCTGATTACTCAGAATTTATATTTCTTTGTAAAGCTAGTTAACTGTTCACCAGGGTATAATGGAATGAAAAAGACTTTGTTTTTATGAATGCCAAGCCATAAAAGCAAAGGGCAGGGAGACAAGGAGAGCTGACAGAGAACCATGGACTCATTCCATGCATAATTAAATGAAATTAACTCTTTGATAGAGAATATAAAATTGCTAATTATTTTTAATTAATGTTAAAACTTCCACTTTTTAACATTTACCACTGGAATCGATTAGCTTATATCATAACCCCTCCGATCATTCTCCCTCTAGGTTTCTTCCTGCTTTCAAGGGAGTAGTTTGCCCCACCTTGATACAAGAGAGTAAAACAAAACAAAAATCTCATCTAGCTTGACCCTGTTGTTTCCCTGAGGCCCCACTTAGTGTTGCTTCCTTCTTTCTTTGCCAAATTTCTCTGTTTGGTCTCCACATCCAAAAATACTGCTGGAAATTTTTCTTAAAGCATTTCATTTAAGGGGCGCCTGGGTGGCTCAGTGGGTTGAGCCTCTGCTTTCAGCTCAGGTCCTGCTTTCAGCTCATGATCTCGGGGTCCTGGGATGGAGCCCTGCATTGGGCTTTCTGCTGAGCGGGGAGCCTGCTTCTCCCTTTCTCTGCCTGCCTCTCTGTCTACTTGTGATCCATCTCTCTGTCAAATAAATAAATAAAATTTTAAAAAACAAACAAAACATTTCATGTAAGTAAACCTATACCTAGCGCATAGTTGGCATTCAAACATTTGTACCTTCTCCTCTGTATAAAATCCAAGGCTTTATTTTCAGACTCTGTCTCTTCTCATCTCCCCATGACATTCAATACTGTTGACTTCCATGTGGTTGAATTTCTTAGGTTTTCCATGTTATCTTTTCGGATTTCTGTGTTTCACTAATACTCATTTCCATTTCCAAGTAAACACTGCACTGTTTCTGCCCATACTTTCTTTGACCTCTTTGATGACTCGTCTTTTTCATCCCTCTCTTTACCATCAATCAGCTCATCTGTGAGGCTATAATCCTCTAAAAGTGAAAGACTCCCAATTCTATATAGTTACTTCTAATCCTTAACCATGCTCTATTCTTTAAAATTTCAAACTGTCCAATAGATATTTCCACATGCAAATTCTACTATTAGCTCAATAGTAATATTTCTCCAGCTAAATTAATAATCTCTTATCCTAAATCATCTACATTTACTTAACTCTCACTTGTTCACAGCATTAGTATTATTCTCATCACTCAGACTGAAAACTTTGTTTCATACTTGACCTTCTTTTTGTCTTTCCCCATTTTCTTTTTTGGTGTATTACGAAACCCAGTCAGTCTCTAGGTTCAGTAAAATCTCTCTTGGAAAATGGCTCTAGTTGATAATTCCATCATTCCCATCTCCAACACCAAAGTTAATACTTTATCTAGGTATTTGTTAAAACACAAGATACTCTCTTGGCAAATAGCAGGCACGTTTCCCAATTGCGTTAACCTGCGCATAGTAGAATATCAGAGTTTACTTACTTTTACTTATGACTATAATCTTACCTATTTTGTTATTTTAGGTCCAGATCAAGGATTACTTTCTCCTAATGAAATAGTCTCAAATTTCATGGACATATAATTGATTGGGATATCTAGTGAAAATGAAGATTCTGATTCATGGGTCTTGGTTGAGCCCTGAGAGTCTGCATTTGTTTCTAGTTTCCAGGTGATGAATTTGCCACAGGTCCTTTGTACTACAGTTTGAGTATCAAGGCTCTATGAAGCCCCATTAAAGGCGTATTTTAACCCCATTTCCTCAGAACATTCAAGTTAAGTGCTGCAGAATTGTTTTTGGTTGTTCTTAATGGCAGACTACTCGTTTGTAGTTCATCTTCTCAAGCATTACAATTTAAGTGTTTTATTTTCATATGCCGTCATCCCAGGTAGACAAAAAGCTTCTTTAGAGCAGGAATGGCTCTCTAACCTTGGAAATTTCTTTATAGTTTTCTGAGTATAGATTTTTAGCCTCTTTGGTTAGGTTTATTCCTAGGTATCTTATAGTTTTGGGTGCAATTGTAAATGGGATTGACTCCTTAATTTCTCTTTCTTCTGTCTTGTTGGTGGTGTAGAGAAATGCAACTGATTTCTGTGCATTGATTTTGTATCCTGACACTTTACTAAATTCCTGTACAAG
>PISX010017084.1:0-44385 GCA_004024625.1 Mellivora capensis
AGAAAGAAAATTACAAGCAGAGGCAAAAGAGTGGAAAACATACCTTGCTTGGGGGGCAGAAGAGAGATCAAGAGAGATGAAGAAAGAGGGAGTGACAGAAGAAGAAAGTAGACAAGGGCCAGGCACTACACAAGGGATTTCAATTTTACTCTGCAGAGGACTGGGAGGCATTCACCTGAGAAGAATGTGGCCAGGTTTCATGCACCCTAGCTTGGATTAGGGAAGGAACAGGAAGAGGAACCAGGGGCCAGAGGAGACTGGGACAGTAAATAAGACAAGGGATAAGAACCTAAAACATGGGTTGGCAAGGAAGAAGTGCATGAAGGAGGGGCAGAGTTCATTACCTGCTCAAATGCCCAAAGCAGGTCACGAATTCAAGTCCATTATCCCTCCCAGAATGAAAACTGTCCTAACATCTCAACTATGATGAGATCTTTCAGCTATGGAAACTACTTCAGTGTACCAAGTTATAGAGCTGTAAGTAAAGCCAGAGCCTCACTGTGGCTGGAAAGGAAGGGATACAGCTCTAAGCATTAGCTCATTCAAATTCTCTTTTACCACCAATACACCCAGTAGGGGTTTCAAAGTGATCGTCCCCATGTTTCGGGGACTGATTGCCTTTCTACAACAACTGCATGGGAATCTTGTTTTTCACCATGCTGTTTGGTCTTGGCTGATTGCAATTCCTGTGCACCTAATCTTGCCATTTATCCATCTCCCACAGTCCTGGGACCAGACCAGCCCTCTTAATGCTAATGAGATCTGACTGCAGAACGAGCCACTCTATTTAGTGTCTGCCGGCTTGGACAAGAGGCTATCCCCTCATATCATGGCATGTTTAACTACACAGAGGAAAAAGGAACAACGCACTTCTGGATATTCGGTGGGGATGGAAATGCTCCAAATCACTCTTCTACTGAGTGTCCTGAGAATGAAGACACCAGCCAGGATTATCTTAGGTGAGGAGTGTGGTAATGACTCCACTTCCAAAAGTCCAGTATTTGTCCATCCAAGAAATAATCATGAAGCCCTGCAATGTGCTGGGCTCTATGCTGGGCACTGGGGGCCGCCAAGGGGGGTGGTCAGTAGAAGGCGGTTCACATACTCCCCTCACAGCCCTGTGAAGGCATACGAGTGCTTCCCTCACTCCCCTAGAATGTGGGTCTGGCTGGAATGCATAAGGCAGAGATGTGATGGATCTTTTAGCATTCAGGGTGCTAGGATTCTCAGCTCAGACATTCCGATGTCCTAGTATGCTGACATATCGGAGTGAAGACCCTTCTGCTCTTAGGGACTTGTGGGAGAGAGAAATCATTGGACCCCGAGGCTCTCATATCCAAGACAGTGGGAGGAAGCATGCCTCTTCCCTCACCTCTTCTCCTTCAGGTGTACCTCTTCCTTCCTCCTACACAGCCTTCTCTCTCACCTGCTTCTTAATCCACACACTCTACTCATACATGGCACCTCCTCCATGAGGATGGAGATGACCTAAGGCAAAGTCAGACAATGTGTCCTCTGCATTCACAAAATTCCTGTAGGTCACGGAGATGAGGGCGCCATAGCTGGGCTTTAAGGATGGGAAGGATTCTGGGAAAATTATGTCTCCAAAATATAATGGGGGCCATCACAGTGTGAAGTGTGGGAGGAAATGCAGTCACTTGGTCACTCACTCATCCATCCACTTAACATAAATTAGTGAATTCGGGCTCGGTGCCAGGCTCAGTGATCAGTGTTGAGAAGTCAGTCCGGGACCTGAAAGACAAGGCCTTGACCTAAACAGACAAGCAGGCTAGGGAACAAGTACTGGTCACTCTTCCATGAACACATCTGCTTTCAGAAAACAATGATCAGCTGGGTCAGCAACTGTGGCACCTGTGTTATCTTGACCTACAACTTCAGTGTCAGGAAAAGAACTGGGATTTGAGAGTGGATGAACGGAAAACTCCTAAAGGGATATGTGTACAGCAGAAAGAGCTACAATCTCTTCTCCCAACTGCCACACACAATCTCTATTTGGAAATACAAATATCACTTTTTCTTTTCTGTTCTCACTCTAGGCTAGATAAGAATCTCCTTAGAAATTTGCTGTCTCTGGAGTGAACAGCATGATGTATTTTTCTGAACTTCCTTCCATTTACTTCTCCACAGAAAGAAATGTTTGTTTCTAAAGGAAAAGCGCATCTCCTGATAAATTATGCATCCACAGAAATACTGATGAGCTGAAATACTCTGATCGAGTCAAACGCTACAGTATTTGTCACAGAGTAAAGATTGTTTGGATGTGATCTTTCTTCAAGAACTAGTTAGAAAACTCAGAGAAGAGGTTTTCAGATATTCCTGCCATTTCCTAGGGCTGTGATCTCCCAATCTCCGTGGGTCTGACCTCAGTGTGATTTTGTTAAAGCTGTTTTCAGCCTCCTGCTCAATGACTTATGTGGTTAATTAATTAATCTTCAGTAAGTGAACTAAATGTAGTTTTCTCTGGGAAGAAGGCATAGTATTTTTTTTTTTAAATAACGGGGACTCCCTGGAGAGACAGGGAATGGTCAGAGGGTCTGTGAACCCAGAAGGCGGCCTTAGCAACACTGTGAGGGGTAGAAGTCAGCATGGGGGAGGGTAAGAACTCACCAGGCCCAGCTCAGTTTGGAGAGGGAACCACCAGGAGACTCTCATCCTTCACTCATCCAACAATACATTACAAGAGGTCCTGGAGGTCATGGGCCCTCTTGGGGAACAACCAAGCACCTTGCTTGCCTCATGCAGTAGACAGAAAGGAACCTGAAGGATCTCTCCTGTGCCAGGGCCATGAGGGAAATGCCCTACAGGGGGACAGGGGAGGTAGAGTGAATGAGGGGAGGAAGAGATGAGACCTGAACAAACCTCAAAGGGCAAGCGGAAGTGAGCCTGGGGAGTAGGGTTCCAGACACATGAGGGGGAGCGGAGGCAGCACATGCAAAACCACGGGATCTGAAGGGGCCAAAGTGCAAACTGCAGGCCACTCTGTTTGGCTGGAGTACTGAGGCTTTAAGGAGTGTGGGTGATGAAGAGGCCTGACACTTTAATCCTTACCGGGAAAAACCAAGAATCCACTCCAAAGTCCTTCTTAGTGAGCCTGACAAGTCGCCTCACCTCACTGAGCCTCGGTTTCCTCCTCTGTAGAACAGGGAGAGCAGCAGCACCTGCTTCCCAGGGGTACGAATGCGGGAGTAACAGACACAGTAAAAATCACAGTCCTGCCCCGGTGACTTTACGTCCAGGTAAATAACACATTCAGCAGGCTGGGCCCAATGACCAGCACAGCAGGAGTCCTCAGAATACTGGAACTGCTCTCCCTCCTTTTTAAAAAGAACTTTTTGTCACCATCACTATTATTACCCTCTTGGCTTTTCTCAAGAGAGAATGTTCTTTCTACCAATCTGCTTTTTCTGGAGACTCAAAAAATAACCCTGTGGAAAAGCCAATCTGATTTTTCTAGCTTTCCTAATTCATGCTTCAATGTGAAGGTATTACCTTATGTGCCTATTCAGGGATAATTACAAAACACATTTATTTCCTTTTTAATCGGTAGACTAAAGACATCCCATGGGGAGAGACATAAACAACACAGAGAGTAAAACTATTTATACAAGGAAATCAACCCCTATGAATTAAAAGGAAATTAAATGAACTAGAAAGAACTTCCTATGTTCTTCTGAGTTTTAAGGAAGTAGTCTGTCCATCTGATACTAACAAAAGTCATTAATAAAATATTAGCAAATTGAATCCAGCATTAAGTTTAAAGAATGAAAACGGATGTCAGTACCAGAATGGTTCCATATTAGGAAATGTAGTAATATAATTAATGACATCAGTATATGGAGAGGTAAGGGGAAATGATGGCTCTGGTACTGTGGGCAGTCTCCCGCAGTGGTGGCTCCAAGAGCGAGTCACAGAAGGAAGAGGAGACAGCAGCAGCAGGAGTCTTTCTAAGCTCCGGATCCTGTCTCCATCACTCACTAGCTGACCTTGAGCAACTTACCTAACCTTTCTGGACCTTATATCCTTACTCGTACAATGAAAATATAAGTGATGCCCTTCCTCAGAGTTGTTATAAGGATTAAAAGGATTAGTATTTCTAAAATGCTCAGAATAGTTCCTGGCAGTGTGTTAATTAAGACAAAGTCAATGTCTTCAACTGAGTACAATCTGTTTAGTACTACTGAATATAATACTTGATCCTACTAAGTGGAGAATAGATATTATGTATGTATATTATATTACACACTAGGTAGTATTTTTTTCTCACTGGGTACACAGAAGCGTGGAGTCAGGAACGGAGAGGCTATAGGACAGTCAGAGGAGGAGCGGAGACGGAGAGCTCCTGGTGTCACCTACACTCACCATCAAAGAGGGGGTTCCACAGAATTCAGAGGATGTCGGATCAGCCAGAAATCCCAAAGTTCCATTTTTGCCCCAGAATGGCCCTGGCCACTGTTAACAACAAAGAAGGGAAGGAGCATTACAGAGGAAGGAGGCCCAGCAAACCAGAGTAGGGCCCAGATGAGGAAAGAGTCTGGAAGAACAGGGTTCAAAGTGGACCTTCATGCTTTGTGCTATAGACTTCCATATCATCCGAACCTATGACAATGAAACTGAATTAATAAAATATTTAGTTTCTAAAAAAATAATAAAGTGTATGATGTTGTCCTCAGGGTAAAATGACTAGAGGGTATGTGTGATATCCCTGTATTATTTCTTAAAATTGCATGTACATCTACACATACCTCAACAGAAATTTCAATTAGAAAAACAGTAACAAAGAAGCGTGTGCATGAAAGAAAACCCTACATTGTCTTCCTCACTCTGATTCTAGCCACCACAGCAGAGAGGGGCAAAGGACCATATATTTTATAGAGAGAAATTACAATCACAACAGAAGGCACATTCCTCTCTGCATGTGTGACAATGCACAGAGGAAAAAGCTGGCAGGCTGTCCCTCAAGGGTCTGTCAGAATATCCTTTCTTTGCTGTGGTCTCTTTGGCACGATCCATGAGCTTTCTTCGGTTTTGCCTTTCAGAATCCTGGTGTTGTCAGTGGGCCAAGAACTAGCCCAGAGTTCAGAGGTGAACACATAGGAGTCAAATTCACAACATGTGCCAAAGAACCCACAATGCTGGGGCCACTGGGTAGCCAAGAACATGGGTTTTGTTAAAAAGCAACCTTGGGTTCAAGTCTCTCTGCTGTCACTTACTGTGTGACTTTGGGCAATTTTCTTAACCTCTCCGGCCTCTGCTCATCTGAAATAATGAGATTATTACAGTACCACCATATTCGGAAGATGAAATGTCACAGAGACTTCAAGATAAGCATAAAGGATTGAAGAAATACATTGATGTCTGAAATGTTACTAAACTTTACTATAGTAACAGTTAAGGAAGCAAAGGAATAGGATAGGCAAGGCCAAAGAGAATAGAGAGTAGACAAATGGGAAGAGAGACACTAACAATATTTTTAATATATAGACCACTGCAGAAGGGAAGTAACAAATCAGACTGAACAGAGGAAGGAGAAGCCTAAAAACATCTAGCTAGTCTTCCTTGCAAAATCAAAGAATAAAATAAAGAGAAGGAATTTTAGGAATTCAAAGTTCTCTCTTAAAATGCGTAATTAAAACCTAAGGAAGGACAATAACTTGTCCAAAGAGACACAGCAATTAGTGTCAGAGCTGGGACTAGACCCACTACCTGACTCAAATCCTAGGGCTTTGCCATCGGGCACATCTCCTTCCTTGACTTGATATCTAAGTGGCAGTGTGTACACCAAAGTCAAGATTTTCTGTGTTTCTGAGTGTGTGGCTTTAGGGACCTGAAGGAGGAAATGAAGGTCACTGAGATGGGAAGGCAGGAGAGTCTGGGAACCAGGAGGGGCACAGGGGTACCTTTTATGGCCAAAGAGAATTTTGCATTCTAGCTGTTTGATTTTTCCCAAAAGCATCTGCACAGGCAGAGAAGCAGTGCAAAATACAGCCACATGAAGGACGTTGCTCCTGATGTTTTGAAACTAGGGGAGGCTCAGAATTAATTTGCTGCTTCTCTGGTCCCAGGTGACAGCGCTGCTGGAAGCCTGAATGAAGTTCAGCAAATTAATCTTGCATATTTTATGGGTCCTGAATGCTATATACACAGTATTCCTGATGTTGATTACTGCCTCAGCCAGTGCAGGGGGGATTTGTTTTATGATGATTTCAATTACAGATAACTGTTAAACCCGGAATCACATATCAGTTGCTTGTAAACTGGAACGTGATACGAACCCTGGCTGCTAAAAGCCAAGAGCTGCCCAGGACACACTTTTAATTTAAAGTTCATGATAAAATGACTGTTTCCAGAGAAAGAAGTTCTGTTCCTCCCATGTTTGGGGTGCTTTCCCATCAGTCCTGTCCTTGCTCGGGATTTGGAATCATGCAGAAATGACACCACTGCTGCTTTATGCTCCTTTCTGCTTTTCTATTGAGAATACTCCATAATACCACCACTACTCAGCGTTTGAATATCACTATTTTTTATGCAAAGTTGGGCTGAGGGAAATGACCCAGCAATCCTTGTATCCTCAAGATGAATTCCCCAAATTATGTAATAGGTTCTGGGCTTCCTGCAAGCGACCAGGAGGCCTAAATAGGATGCTCAGAAACACCAGGGGGCGCTGCAGGGAGACAAGGGACCATCCATCCCACATCCAAGCTGCCCAAGTCACAGGTCTTTTCAGTTTGTCACACTTGGAGCTGAAAGCCAGCCTTCTCTACTTAAGCCACCAGCATATGTGTAGCCAAGGGCAGCGCTCTAAGCCTCTCAGTCTGAGAAAGACCAAGCGTCCAGCAAGTGGCAGCCCCATTACAGAGGCCTACTAGAACATCACCTGGAAAGGAATGGGCTCTAGCTAAGACTGACCTTTCATTCCACTGGGGTGAAACAGGTCCAGAGTAAGGCAGGACATTCCTCCAAGTCAAGGATAATTGGAGTCTCCCCTCAAACTGGAATCACACATCAATGTTCGAAGTTCAGTAGTAAGTTTAGAAACCCATTATTTCTATTTCCTTACCAGTTTCTCACATCAGAGTCTCTGAAAAGGCCAAAGGTTATTAACTTGTTTCTATAATCACACCTCCTTCTAGCTCTCAACATTTTTCACAAATGTCACATTCCCTTTTAAAAACCCAGTGGTCAGGCACTTGTGTGGCTCAGTTGATTAAGCATCTGTTTTTGACATAGGTCATGATCCCAGAGTCCCAGGATTGAACCACACATCTGGCTCTCTGCTCTGTGGAGAGCCTGCTTCTCTCTCTGCCCCTCATCCTGTTTGTGCTCTCTCTCTCTAATAAAGAAATACAAAATCTTTACCCCAATGTTCATAGCAGCAATGGCCACCGTTTCCAAACTGTGGAAAGAACCAAGATGCCCTTCAACAGATGAATGGATAAAGAAGATGTGGTCCATATACACTATGGAGTATTATGCCTCCATCAGAAAGGATGAATACTCAACTTTTGTATCAACACGGACAGGACTGGAAGAGATTATGCTGAGTGAAATAAGTCAAGCAGAGACACTCAATTATCATATGGTTTCGCTTTCTTGTGGAACATAAGGAACAACACGGAGGACATGGGGAGATGGAGAGGAGAAGTGAGTTGGGGAAAATCGGAGGGGGAGACAAACCATGAGACTGTGGACTCTGAGAAACAAACTGAGAAACAAATGTCCAGGTTTTGGAGGGGAGGGGGGCGGGGGGTTGGGTGAACGTGGTGGTGGGTATTAAGGAGGGCACATATTGCATGGAGCACTGGGTGTGGTGCATAAACAATGAACTCTGGAACACTGAAAAGAAATAAAATAAAGTAAAATGAAAAAACAATCTTTAAAAAATAGAATAAAATAAAATAAAAACCCAGTGGTCACAACAGCCAAACTGTGAAAGGAGCCAAGATGTCCTTCAACAGACAAATGGATATAGAAGATATGGTCCATATATACAATGGAATATTACTCAGCCATCAGAAAGGATGAATACCTACCACTTACACTGATGTGAAAGGAAGTGGAGGGGATTATGTTAAGTGAAGTAAGTCAAACAGAGAAAGACAATTACACAGTTTTATGCACATGGGCAATATAAGAAATAGCACAGAGGGGACACCTGGGTGGGTTAAGTGTCTGCCTTCAGCTTAGGTCATGATCCCGGGGTCCTGGGATCAAGCCCCACATTGGGCTCCTTGCTCAGTGGGGAGCCTGCTTCTCCATCCCCCACTCCCTCTGCCTGCTGCTCCCCCTGCTTGTGCTCTCTCTCTCTGGCAAATGAATAAAGTCTTAAAAAAAAAAAAGAAATATCACAGAAGTTCACAGGGGAAGGGAGGGAAAACTGAATGGGTAGAAATCAAAGAGAGAAACCATTAAAGACTGTTGACTCTGAGAAACAAACTGAGGGCTGCAGAAAGGGAGGTGGATGGGGAGATAGGATAACTGGGTGATGGGCATTAAGAAGGGATCACGTCGGGGCGCCTGGGTGGCTCAGTGAGTTAAAACCTCTGCCTTCGGCTCAGGTCAGGATCCCAGGGTCCTGGGATCGAGCCCCACGTCGGGCTCTCTGCTCAGCAGGGAGCCTGCTTCCTTTCCTCTCTCTCTGCCTGCCTCTCTGCCTACCTGTAATCTCTGTCTGTCAAATGAGTAAATAAAATCTTAAAAAAAAAAAAGAAGAAGGTATCACGTGATGTGATGAGAACTGGGTATAATATGCAACTAATGAATGAACACTACCTCAAAAACTGTATGATGTACTATATATTGGCTAACAATTCAATTTTAAAAAAGAAAAAAATAATAAAATAAAACCCTAGTGGTCAGTACTGTAACTATCCCACTCCACAAACTATGGTTTGCAATAAATCAGAGAAGCAGAGAGCCAGCCCTACGGATGCCAGAATGAGCAAGTTTACAGAACAAATTTGTTTCCCCTCCTCTACACTTGCATAGTCGTGATCCATGTACCTATGTGTCCTAACCCGTCAGCTTTTGTCTTTTTGGTCCTGCGTACTCCCTGTGTTCTCCACTCCTGAGCCTTGGCATGAATCCCACACACCAATGTAATCTTAATTTTGAGTTTATGAAGAGAAACAATGCATTGTTGATATTTGTGGGGATCCCCAAAGAAAGGACCAAGTTCACATTCTCACCAGTCTGTGATTACAAAACAAAGTATCCATTTTTTTTAAACTCAAATTCTTGCAGCGTAAGCCCCACTCATATAAATCCCTCTATCAAATCCCCTGCAACTTCTCTGAGCACTTCCTCTGGAACCTGCTGTTTTGACCAGTACCTCCTCCTCCCAGTCTCTGCAGGTGATCAACACAGCTTCTCAACTCCCAGGAGAGGGCACTGGGCTTTCTCACTCTCTACAGCACACTGTGATGTTAACAAAACGGTACAGGTTCAGAGAAGTGTAACTTACTCCCCAAAGATAACAACACAAACCTGGAACTGTTCTAAAGACCCTCAGGTTCAACTTCATTCAGCATGTGTATGGCAGCTGGATCTTGCCTACCTCTCAGCCTGTCCCAGATGGTGGGGCCCAACTCATTGTCTTCAGTAGGATGCTCCCGGGCATCTTCAGGCCCATGACCTTCCCTGCCCCCTCCTCACTCCTGGCTCCAACTTAAAGAAGAAGTCCTTCCGCACTCCCATCCAACACCAGTGCCCTTCCTGCTCTACGATTAACTTCTCAGGTTGACTGGAAACCCCAATTTCTTTAAGAGGAAACCTACAACCACACCCTGGAAAAGACAGTCATAATGGTCAACAAGGAATTTAGCAACATCTGGCCCTTTACTAGATGAAGTGAAACAGCAGGAGATGTACCAGTGGTCTTACCTGCACTGTGCAAACCTAGTGTCAGTCCCCTTCATCACCTCCCCTCACTGGAAGAAAGGAGCTGAAGCCTGTGCCCACACCCTCCTTGTCTACTTCCAGCTGTCCTTGAGCTGTGAGCAGAGGCTGGAGTGAGAAGACCCATGGGTCCTCTAAGAACAGGCATGGGCAGGCAAAATCCAGAGGCAGGAGCAAAACAAAATGAAAGAAAACAGGTCTCTACCTCTACGGGGACAAGACACACTGTCAGCCCTGCAGCTGCCTTTTTGTAACAAAACACTTAAAATCTCAGTCTGCAGCATTTCTGTTTTGTTCTTTGGTTCATATGAACGTAAGCCTCCCAAGAAAAATGAGGGGATAATTAACTGCTCTACATCTGCATGACTGGAAGGGCCCCCTCCAGAGAGATGGCCCTCCAAGAATTTTAGGAGGTTCTAGTCCAAAGACAAATGGCAGCATTCATCCAGAAATGTTGAAACGGTCTTCACCTCTACAAATGGTAGAATTTCTAGCTTCTAAAAAAAAAAAAAAAAAAGTTTTGTGTCCATCGGACTTCCTGCTGATTCAGAGGACACTCTCAATGCTGTCACACAGAGATCCCAACATGGATGGTTTCTAGGCTCTTCAATCCACAAGAGGTTGCTGGAAATACAGCATTCTGTAAAAAAAAATGTTTAAAAAAAACCCCAACTTAAAAAAAAAACCCAGAACTTAAAAATGAGGTCACAAGATGGCAGAAACACAGCAGGACCAAGTCTGAAGGCGCAGTTTTGGTAAATTGGAGCCTTTAAGAAACAACAGTATAATAACCTTGATGGCCCAATTTGTCAAATAGGTTCCCTGAAAATGCCTCATTTTTTTCCCAAATAAAAAAGTAGATTTCCAAAGCTAGGAGAGTAGGCAGGAAGGACCAAGTATTGTATACTTACATGGACAGCCATAAAGGAGAGAGATCAGGATTCAATGATGCTACAAATGTTAGGAAGACACTGTGGGTGGGCTCCACCACATCCTCACCCAGACCCTGCTGGCATTTCTAAGTGGACACTGCCTTCGATGTGGCCCCTGCCTTCGATGTGGCCCCTGGGATACTCAAAATGGCACAGGGGGTTACGAAGTCAGCAGGGCTTCAGTTGCTCTCAGAGGGGTCCAGAAATAATGCTCTTTAGTCACCTCCTTTTAGACCCATCTCCAGCTCCCCATACCCCACAGGACTTAGAGGTCACACCAAGGCCCAAGCCCAGAAACAAGGGAGAAAATCTTCCGCTATCCAGGCATGCCTTGTTTTTGTTTTTGTTCCCTTGTTCTACCGCACTTTACTTTCTTGCACTTTGCAGACAGTTTGTTTTTTACAAGTTGGAGGTGTGTGGCAATCCTGCACCAAATCCTGAAATGAGGCCAATGAAGAACGCTACAGTGGCCCTGGGATGTTCAAGTGAAAGGAAGAGCCACATGTCTCCCTTTAAATCTGAAGCTAAAAATGATTAAGTTTAGTGAGGAAGGCATGTCAGAAGTCAAGAGAGGCCAAAAGCTATGACCCTGTGCCAAACAGTCAGCAAATTGTTGATGTAAAAAAAAAAAAAAAGTTTCTTAAGGAAATTAGAAGCGCTACTCTGGTGAACACACAAATGATAAGAAGACAAAACAGCTTTATTGCTGGTGTGAAGAAAGTTTTAGTGGTCTGGACAGAAGACCAAACCAACCACAACATTCCCTTAAACCAAAACCTAACCCAAATCAAGGCCCCAGCTCTCTTCAGTTCTATGGAGGTTGAGATAGGTGAGAAAGTTGGAGAAGACAACTTGGAAGCTGGCAAAGGTTGGTTCATGAGGTTTAAGGAAAGAAGCCATGTCCTGAACATGAAAGTCCAAGGTGAAGCAGCACGCGCTAATGGAGAAGCTGCAGCAAGTAATCCAGAAAATCGAGCTGAGATACTTCATGAGGATGGTACACCAAACAACGGATTTTCAAAGGACACAAAATAGCCTTCTGTTAGAAAAAGATGCCATGTAGGACTTTCACAGTTAGAGAGGACTCAGAACATGCCATATACTGACTGAATGGGTTACTCTTTAAGGAAGAAGTTCAGAGCTAAATACCAAGAGAGCTAGAAGAGGGATGGCTGGCTTGAGATGTCCCTTCTGCCAGCAGTTGAGTTGGCTTTCCTCAGCGTCCTGCAGAGGTAGAGGTAGGGGTAGGGGTAAGGGGAACAGCTCACTCTTCATCCTCTTTTCCTCTGATTCTCTATGAGCCACAACTGACAACGGTGGCTGGCTGTCCCAGGCAGAGACGCATGACACTCTACATAGAACTCAACACACTGAGTTCATAGCAAGCCCAAACCTAACCTGCCCACGTTCCAGCACGTCCACTCATTCAGAGATCTCTCGCATTTCTTAAGCCCCACGTACCACATCATCTGAAGTCCCAATATTGGGGAAATGAGAATATAAGAACCATCACAGACAACACTTCACAAACATATATAAACATCAGGAAGAACTCCAAGACAGGCAACATCCACTGCAGCCAAAATGTTCCTCTGGTGGCATTAGGACTAGCCACTGTCCCGGGCACATGGTTCCTGGCCCACCTTCCTCCAGCTCTCTAGTGAATTTAACTTTGACCCTTTCATTTATGGTTCTAGATGCCATCAGCTCCTGTCTGGATTGACAAGGAAATGACTCAATGGGGTACAGTATTCCAATAAAATGTACATAGGGGGACATATGTTGGCTCTATAAGTCAACAATCTCCAGTGTGACCACGAAATGATTATTTCCTTTTTTTTTTTTCCTCAAAGAGTCCATGAGGGGGTTACCAACAGTGGTGACAGAGGGTGAGGACGGAAATGAGATTCTGAGGCAAAGCAAACACTTTCTTCCTTTGCCTCTCTTGCCAATGTCACTAAATTTATTGATGGCATAACTGGAAAGTTGGGCTTTGAGCCAAGTGTGTTGCCTTCTGAATGAGAGGCAGTGGGTGGAGGAGTCATAAAACGTTAACTGCTCCACATGGGAGCTCTGAGCCACCTGCCCCATGCTCCTATGTCACATCAATCATCACAGCCCCTAGTCCAACCAAAGGATGAGGCTTCTCTAGCAGACTCCCAGGAACGAATAATAAACGCTGACCTTCTCTAGTGCCTACAGGTCTTGACTGTGTAATTAATATTTACAATATGGGCCTGAAGGTAGTTCCAAAGCTCCAGCAACTCCACTTCCCAAACTGAGACACTGAGGGCAGAATGAAGCAGTGGCCGGGACCACTAAGCCAACAGTTCCAAAGTTACAGAGACCCCATCTGTCACGGCTGAAACCCTAGCCCACTGCTCAGTCCCTGGGCCTAGCAAGAACACTAAAAACTCCTGGTCCCTCCCCTCTGACTATTGTCTTCACTTCTCTTCCTCCTACACCCACAGACATACACAGGGAAACACAGACACACAGAAAGGCTCGGACACTGTACAGTACACATACACATAAATAGATGGGAGGCATGTATCTGTGTGCGCGCACGCGTGCACACACACGTAAATGTCTGTAACTTAGTAACAAGGTTTGGGGCTAGAACTACCATTACTTGTGTCATCAGTTTGACACTCCACTTTGCTGGTGAAAATAGAGCAATTTATGCCAATGAGGTCCTGTCTTAGTATATTAACTTTTCATTTGCAATGGAAGAGTCATGAGAGTTTTTCCAGGCCAGTCTCCTCATATTCAAGGTGGGGAAACTAAGGCCCAAATGGGGAAGGGAATTGCTTTAAGTGAATCAGCGATGGTCAGGAACGAATCTGGCCCCGTGTTTCCAAACTAAATGGTCCTTAGTTTCTTCTGGTGATGGTTTTCACCCCTGTCCCAACCAGGGTTAACCTGATAAAGAACGGCACTGCCAGTTCTCGAGGGGGCCCACTTGCCAGCCATGGAACCAGGCCTTTGACACACATTACTTATAGCGGCAATCTCAATTCTTCAGGGTATATGTTATCGACTGCATTTTAAAGCTAGAGAAATCAAAGTTCAGGGAGGCAAAATACTCATTTGAACCACATGAAATTAATTATATTTGATCAGCTTTATCTGATAGAAATGGCGAATTAATAATTTCCCCCAGGCCTCAGAACAGGTGAGTGGCCAAGCCAAGTTATGCCTCCAGGACCCTTTCCCAAGCATTGTATCCCCCCTGTATATTCAGCCCAGGCCCAGGCTCAGCTGGCCTTCACACCAGCCAGGGAGCTGAGCTTGCTCCCTCTCTCACCTCACCGTGGCTGATCCTGCTTGCTTGCTGTTATGTTTAGACTACTACCCTCAGAGCTGCTGCCCTCCACTCTCCACGGTGAACCTCTTATCACAGCCGGCCTCTGCCTTTCCTGATCTCAGCTCTTCTTGCTTTAGAACGTTTTCTCTCATCAGATCTCTGACCATCCCTTTGACTCTTCTTTTATCCATCAGGACCCTTGTGCCCACACTGAGCCTCTCCTGTCCACACTGGCCAGACAGCTTCTCACCTCTCCTGTCTGTCCTCTTCCTCATCTAGAGCCTCCTAAGCACTAACTACTAACAGTTTTTACAGGTTAAGCATGGGCACTGCCTTGGTCTTAAAAATATGTCCACAAAAGTTTTGCTGTTCCTGTTTTTAAGAGGTGAAGCTTACCTCCCCTCCTCCTGAGTGCAGGCTGGACTTAGTGACTGGCTTCCAACAAAGAGAACACCACGGAAGTGATGGTTTGCTATTTCACAGATAAGGTTATAAAAAGACTGCAGCTCCCTGTTAGACTCCCCACCCTCACGCCCATCTCATCACTGTGCCAGAGGAAGCCATGTCATGCACAACCCTATGGAGAGGTCCAAACGGCCAGCCCTTGCCAAAAACCACATGAATGAGTTTGGAAGAGGAACTTCCAGTTCCCAATCAAGTCTCAGAGACTGCAGCCCTGGCCAAAAGCTTGATCTGAAAGCCAGAACCACCCAGCTAGTTTGCTCCTGGGGTCCTGATCCATAAAAGCTGTGAGATAACCAATGTTTGCTGCTTTAAGCTGCTAAGTTGGGGATAACAGAATACTAATACAGACACCTTTGGCTTTGAAAGAGGCCACCCCCTATATTGACAATCACATGTCACAAATGGGCTTCTTTATTCAGTCCCTCTAATTATTGCCCGCACAACTTCCTCAGCTGACCACTGGACTAGACTTGCTCCCTTCCCAGTAACCTTCCTTGCCCAGTGCCCTTTGCTTCCAAGACCTAAGCAAATGGGTATTTTTCAGACTAACCTTTATTTGTAGTTCTAAGTAGCTAAAAGGCAAAGTAATGAAGAGTCAAACAACAACTACATCTCCAAAGACATGATGTGCTTGTCTGACATGAGTCTATGCTGCTATAAAACAACTTATACAGCTACAGCAGCACTAAACCTCTCAATGCTTCGTTCCTCATCCCTGACTTTGAGCTACAAGATGAGAATTTTCCAGTCCACTGAAATGCATGCTGGCATTAAAACATGTCAGAGTGGTGGGGTGCCTGGAGGGCTCAGTGGGTTAAAGCCTCTGCCTTCGGCCCAGGTCATGATCCCAGAGTCCTGGGATCGAGCCCCGCATCGGGCTCTCTGCTGGGCAGGGAGCCTGCTTCCTCCTCTCTCTCTCTCTCTCTCTCTCTCTCTGCCTTTCTGCCTACTTGTGATCTCTGTCAAATAAATAAATAAATAAAAATCTTGAAAAAAAAATATGTCAGAGTGGTGACAGGGACGAAGATGTGAATATCTGAAAATTGAGTTTAATTCTTGGGAGTGGGCACCTTGCCCTGTGTGGGCAAGGAACATTTATGCAGTGCAACATTTATGCAGGGACAAAATCCTATAACTATGAACACAAAATGTCCCTCTGCATGATTCGATGGTCATGGGATTCTACTGAGTAAAAGCTGATTTAATGTAAGTAGACTTAGAAACCCTTGTGGGAACTCGGAAGTTTTCACCACAGGACTGCTACTGTGATAAGACGGCATATGCTTCCTTTAGGCCACGTACACAGATGTACACAGTATCTTATCTCTCATTCCCTTTATTCCTCTTGTCCCATCCCTATGTCACACACCCTCATCTCGGTGTTAAGGCACTCGAGTCTTTTCAGAAAAGTTAGCGACAGGTTTCATTACTTGTGGAAGGTCTAGTATATGGAAGCAAGGCATTACACCCTCCTTATTTGTGGCATGCTTATCAGGTCTTTCAGTTGATTTGGAGAAGTATCATTTCTAACCTCTGGTAACAGACAAGAAAATCAACCTGAAATTTCTAGCTATTTAGCCCACAGCAAATAGCTTTTGTTGTGGGCAACATCATTCCTCATTCTTGTTCTATTTCGTTCCCCAGTTCTGCCTGCCCCAGTGCACATCTTCAGGAACTGAAGACACTGGGCAGGAGCTGATATTAAAGATCTGCTCATCCTCAGAACCCCCAGGCCTAACCCTCTTGTAATAGGGGTACACTGAGAACACTGCCTAGCTCTCAAGTTAAGCCTCTCCCATTTAACAGAAACCAGGTCCTTGGCTATCAAGGTAGAAATCTGTCCTTTAAAGGATACCTAAAAGAGGTAACATCATCTAAGGTAAGACATGGCTTAGAGAAGATCATGTCAAGTGAATAAAAGCAAACCTTAAAAAAGACAAAAATTTAGAGGTTCCTGGGTGGCTCAGTGTTAACGGTTTAGCCTCTGCCTTTGGCTCAGGTCATGATCTCAGGGTCCTGGGATCAAGCCCTACAGGGGCTCTCTGCTCAGCAGGGGGCCTGCTTCTCCCTCTCTCTCTCTCTGCCTGCCTCTCTGCCCACTTGTGATCTCTCTCTGTCAAACAAATGAATAAAATATTTTTTTTTAGAAAAAGACAAAAATTTAGTCTGTTGGATTTACTTTTGAAACTATAGATAAGAGAATAACAAAATACAGCCTCTAAGACCTTCCTCCCGTCACCAATTCCAATGACAGAAAAGATTTCTGAAGCAGCCAACTAGAAAGGAAATCTCTATTTCAAGAAAGTAAAATAAGCTTTAATCACTCATATTTGGTGATTTATTGTTTCTGTACATGCTAAAGCATAAAAAAGAGTAAAACAATTAGAGATCAAAACCTGAAAACACAATGTAGATGAAAAGAAAAGCAACTGCGCCTGTAACAGGGACACATTTTACTGTTCCAACTATCAACAAACTCAAGGATCTAGCTGTGAGACTTCAGTTTTATCACATAACATTTCTGTGCCTCTGTCTCATTAAGTTCCATTGCCTCTAAAGTGGACATATTAATAGAATCTTCCTCGGAGGATTATTGTGAGAATTAAATTAAATCACATACTAGAACAATTCCTGGCACATAGTAATCATTCTGTAAATATTAGCTATTATTGTTGGTATTACTTTTATTACCATCCCATTCTGTCTTTGTAAGTAGATCCACATGTCAAAGCCACATCATAAGCACAGTGTTTTTTGGTAAGCAAAGTGTCCACACATTAGGATGAATCCAATGTCTACTGGCATCATCTAAGATGCATGGCACTCCCATCTCTATTATATATGGAAGGTTTTATCAGTGGAGTCAGAATTTTCTAAATCTGTTGCTTAAAGCTTCCCGTATTTTGGTCAGATGATCATTGCTTATGTACCATTTTAGCTCCTCTCCCTTTTTCTCTTTCCTATTTGATAATGCCCCTATTCTAGACAGTTTTTCTGAGTGGAGGACCACTATTTATCTTTTGGGTCTCTTAATCTATCTCTGTTCTGACCAGTATGCATTAATTGTAACATTTACCTCTCAGAGGGTTCTTTTATTTCCTTTCTCTCCTTTTCTACTTTGTGGTGGGCACTATTGCCCCTAAGAATTTAATATTTTTCTCATAAATCTTTTGTTCACAAAAAAATTTTTTTGGAAATCTGTAGAATTATTCAAAGAATTCAGTTTAGATACTCCATTAGTTCCTAATATTCTGATAAAATATTCTCTTTTCTGAGTTTGATGAAGGCAATTTGCCCTGATATTTAATATTGTTTTTAATTTTCTATTTAAAATGCAAAGGATCAGCCACACAGATAAGGTGACTTGAAACTACAGTTATTATCACATAATCCTGCTAGAGTTTGGGTTTACCTAGGCTGATCATGGGGCATTATAGCATAACTGTCCAAGGGCCCACATTTAAGACTAGCAAAAGCAAATGAATAACATCAGTAATAAGAGTTTTCATTATTTTTTCTATGGATTTTTCAATTAATTTTTAAACTGTCCTTACAAACAATGATCCTACTTAATTATATCGAAGGGGTACTTCAAATCAGATGAGAATTCCATATCAATTATGGCAATGAATTCACTTTCTCTGAAATGTTATTTTAACATAAACATGAATGGTTAGGCCGAAGTTTCCTGGCTAATACTGAAAGAGGGCTTTCTGTGTACAAGAGATGCTTTATATTCTGCACCATTAAGTTTTCACAACAAGGTTGTGAGGTTGACATCATGCTGATGACACACAGATAGATCATTAACTTACCAAAAGACCAGAGCTGGTAACAGATAGAATTGGGATTTTTTTTTTTTTAGTCATAACTCAAAAGCAGAAGCCACTCTAGATATTTCAAGTAAAGAGGGACAGAATGCAGGGGTAACTGTCTACAGAAGAATACTACTGTGACATTTTTATCAATAGAAGGCACCAATAGCTTCATATCACATTATAGTTCATATATGTCAAGAGTCTATCCCTACCTCAAAATTCGTGGCTACTAGATCCATCACTAAATCCTATTATTTACAGCATTAATAAAGAAGCATATATATTACTATATCACAATTTATTATCTTATGTGTTTTCATAGCCAATATAATTGGTTTTCTATAAAATCCTATGTTCTTTATTTTAGTCATTTAAAATCATTATTTGAAAAGGGGTCCATGAATTTCACCAGATACTAAAAGGTCCGGGGCCCAGAAACATGAATTTCCCTTGGCCTAGAAGGAAAGGGCTGATTCCTAGAATCCATGATGCAGAATCTGGAACATGAACTCCTTTCTATCAGACTCCATTATCTTTGCCTTAATCAGCACACTCCACAGGGCTTTGAGAGTGAGAGCAATCCTTTTAGCTTTTTTGAATAACATCAAAAACCTGAGTGATCCCAGCTTGCTTGATACTAATACAGCCTTGGAACCCCCACTGAACACTGGAGGGATTTTTTTTTCCATCTAAAAGACCAGTCCTTTTCAGGTAGGGGAGTGGTCTCATCTTTTACCATCTTTGAAGAATTCCACTCTATTTCCTCACATACTGACTTCACATTTGCAAGGTACCTCCTCCAGTGACTTCACTAAGCCATCTCAGCACTACACTGCTGACTCCTGTTTTCATCAGGCAGAGTAATGACATGTGCAAAGACTAAACGCTGGGGTGATCAGAGGAAGAAATGAACATGTTATCTTAAGACTTTTCCAATGAACCATTCAACTCAAAATGCATGTGTATGGTATTTTCATTTCTGGTAGGGCTTCCATCTGTGAGTATGGCTAAAAATGTGGATGACCTGTTTGTCCTCATGCATCTGAGAATGACAGAGTTGGAAGAGACCTCATTTAACACATAAAGAGACCAAGAAAAACCCCCCTGTCATGGTTAAGGGCTCAGCTGTAGAGTCAAATGGGCTTGGGTTTGAACCCCGACTTCTCAAAGAACTTGTGTGACAGTGGCTAAAAATCCTACCTAGAGGGTCACTTAATCACAGGTTCATCATCTGTGAAGTAGGTAAATTCACTTCTCAAGATATTTTCTTTTTTTATAATAAGTGAGATAAAACATGTGAGTTGACTAGCACTCACAATGAACATTATTCGCACAAACAAAGACAAGACTACTCAAAGGTCATAAGATGGGATGGGACAGAGCCAAGTCTGAGATGCAGGCTTCTGGCTCTTTCTGCAGTGTTCTTTTCTGCGTGAAGACCTCCTATGTGATGGTTTTTCTTGCCTCTAAGACTTGGCTTGGAAGCTGGTGAACCGCCTGACCCCTTTCTACCTTGTGCCTAGAGAAGGAAAGGTGTAAAAACAGTATGTTTGTGTAACAGAGACTCCATAAACAAGGCTTGTTTCCTCCATTATTACAAAATGAAAGGATAATACCTAAAGAGCTGCCAAGGAGCTTTTCATCTTATACCTGCTAGTAATCAGATTTCTGGATTCTAAGCTCCCTCTGATAAATTATCTGTTCTCTTTTCACATATCTGCGATCCGTTTGTAGAACATCCTCAGCCAAGTCTTCTGCTCAAGTCATAATCATCCTTGGCAAACTTATTTCCAGGTGATTCAACAGACTTCTGAGAGAAGATGTGTTCCAAAGTGTCCTGTCACCCAGAGGGGACTCCTTTTACCACCCACTTGGCTGAACAGACTCAAAGGAGAGTACCTCCAACACAGCTCAGTACTCACAATACAGGGGAGAACACATACAAATAGGCCATGACCCCATAACCCCCAGGATTCTGGGGGAAAACATGACAGGAGGTCTTATCTTCATGAAAGAGGTAGTTAGAGAGAGCTGCCTGGAGGATGTAACTTAAGCTGAGGAGCAGTTTGGCAGGTGAAGGAAAAGATAAAGAAATGCCAAGCAAATAAAACGGCATATTCCAAGGCCCAGGGGGAAAGAAGCAGACTGGGTTTGGGAAACTAAAAAATATATAATCTGTGAGATTCTGAGATTGGTGGGCATTCAATAAAATCTTGGCTCACTGATTAAGAAAATTTATTTCCCCCCAATACCTATATACACTAAAGTTGTTTATGCTACAATGAGATGGAGTCCATCTTTTTCAGAATGAAGGGATCATACTTGTAAACCTCTAGCTCAAAGCTTGGAAAGCAGTGATGAGCATCCAATAGCTTCTGGGGTTTGTGGGAAACAGAGACCCATTGGGCTGGGCCGGGCAGCTGGACTGCCATCACCATGCATTTACCACCAATGAGAATGACTCCTGCAGGAAAAAGACAACACTCCCATTGATTAAGAGACTCCATAGTGGATGGTCTGAGTAGAGGTGCAACTGAATTTCCACTGGTCATTCACTAGATTCTCAAGCTCATGATAGCCAAGGCAAGAGTGCAAGCTACTATTAGTGGTCAGTTTTTGTTCATTCAGCCTAGGGTGTCAGTTTGCCTGGGACTTGGGTCCTTTGGAACATTGGGTTTTCCATGCTAAGTCCAGGAAAGTACCAGATGAGCCAAGACAAACTGGTTATCCTAATTTAGCCCATTACAAGTATACTGACTCTGTGCTGGACGCCAGGTTAAGTGCTGAGGATATGGAAATAGATAAGACACAGTCTCAAGAACATTACAACACAATTAGTGGAAAAGACAAACATGTAACCAGAATAAGTCCCGAGACCCCCCACATACTTGGTCTTGATTAAGTAGTGAATTCGAAGAAATAAGTACAAATAAAAGTAATTAAATTGCACTTCTATGTTCTGTCTCTCAAACAATATCAAAGGAAATCCAGTTCATCACCCACATTCTTCTTCTTTTTCATCCCCCCTTTCCCATCTCATCTCCCAGTCTCTCTGAAGCTCAATGTGCCTGAAACTCTGGGGTCATTTTGCACTCAGCTCCCTCCCAAGGCTTCCCCAGCACCCTACTTATAAGCAACCTTCTTCCCTCTCCCTTCCCTCAACATGCAACATTGCTTCCCTACTGGAAATGGCTGCTATGACAAAGCCTCCTCGGGGCTGTCCCAGGAAGGCTGGAGACCCAGTGACTCCATATCCCCAGATTTCTTCTCTACCCAAAAAGAGCAGAACAGTTGTTTTCTCATGTGATTGTTTTTTCTGGCAATAAATTCTCCACCTCAGTTCACTCAGAAAAGTGCATCACTTCCAACTTCCCTGGTAAGTGGTGTGATGAGAATAATGTGTATACAGAGCTGTGTAGCCAGAGGTGGGTACTTAGCTCAAAAACAAAGCAGACATTTGGTTGCTGGAACCAAAGCAGATTTTGTCCCATAGATTTGGGGTTTCCCACTATTCCAGACCCAAAGGGACTCTAATTATGGAGGAAGGGAAGCCCTTTAAAGCTGTATCTATCCAACCCACAAGCATATTAGTTTGAATGCAAAGTGAAATGTACACAGCAAGCCCATGGTGTTCTATTTACTGAATCACTTAAGAAAAATAGCACTTTTTTTGATGTGTGTGTGTGTGAGGAGAGAGATCCTGAAACAGACTCCACACTCAAAGTGGAGTCTGACATGGGGCTCAATTTCACAACCTGAGATTATGACCCGAGCCAAGGTCAAGAGTCAGACAATCAACCAACTAAACCACCTAGGCACCCAAGAATAACTTCTTAAAGGGGTGACAGGGATAGAGACAGCCAAGCCAGGTCTTCAGGAAATCACTTGGTCACTAGAAATGTGGATTTTTAAAAAATTATTATTATTTATTTAAATTCAATTAGCCAACAAATAGTAAATCATTAGTTTCTGATATAGCATTCAGTGATTCCTCAGTTGCAGATTACATCCAGTGCTCATCACAGTATGAGCCCTCCTTAATGTCCATCACCCAGTCACCCTATTCCCCCACCAACATCCCCTCCAGCAACCCTCAGTTTGTTTCCCAGAGTTAAGAGTCTCTCATGGTTTGCCTCCCTCTCTGATTTCCTCCTATCCAGTTTTCCCTCCGTTCCCCTATGTTCATCTGCACTATTCCTTGTGTTCCACATATGAGAGAAATCATATGATAATTGTCTTTCTCTGACAGACCTATTTCCTTAGCATAATTCCCTCCAGTTCCATCCATGTTGATGTAAATGGTAAGTATTTTTATTATGTTATTTAGGTTACCATATAGTATATCATTAGTTTTTGATGTAGTGTTCCATGACTCATTCTTTGTGTATAACACCCAGTGCTCCATGCAATATCTGCCCTCCTTAATACCCATCATGGGGCTCACTCATCCCCCAACCCCTCCTCTCTAAAACCCTTGGTTTGTTTCCCAGAAATGTGGATTAATTTTGTCCCTAAAGAAACACAGAACCTCACTACACTAAGTGTTAGCAACATACTGGTTGGGGTGGAGGCATCTCCAGCATTCTAGTTCATATTTACACGTTCTTGGCCCTTCATCTTTATCCTCTGTGAATCATTATTATAATTGTGAGGCTGTACAGACTGATATTGAGCCAGACTGCCATGGTCAGATCCCAGTTACTACCTGCATGACCTTGAACAAGTTATTTCACCTCTCTGTGCCTCAATCTCCACCTCTGGAAAACAGACAATCACATTATCTCCCACATAAAGTTGCTAAGAATGTTAAAGAAAAAAATCTCTCTGAAATATTTAGAATAGTGACTGGTAGATAAAAAAGTTATCACATAAGTATTTGTTAAGTGACTTCATCATTTTTAGCACCAATTTAATTTGTACTTAATTTGTGCCAAGCGCTATTCTCACAACAATTCCAAAAGGCAGGTAGTTTTAAATTACCTTTGGTATATATCCAGGGAAATCGAGGCTCAAGAAGTAACTTACCCACTTGGCATCAAGGAAATACAAATCGAAACCACAATGAGATATCACCTCATACTGGTCAGAATGGCTAAAATTAACAACTTGGGAAATAATAGATGTTGGTGAGGATGTGGAAAAAGGGGAACACTCTTACACTGCTGGTGGGAATGCAGACTGGTATAGCCACTCTAGAAAACAGGATGGAGGTTCCTCAAAAAGTTAAAAATAGAGCTACCCTATGACCCAGCAATTGCACTACTGGGTATTTATGCTGATTCAAAGGGGCACATGCAGCCCAATGTTTATAGCAGCAATGTCCACAACTGCCAAAATATGGGAAGAGTCCAGATGTCCATCAACAGATGAATGGATAAAGAAGATGTGGTGTGTGTGTATATATATATATGGAATGGAATATTATTCAACCACCAAAAGAACGAAATCTTGCCACTTGCAACAAAGTGGACAGAACTAGGGGGTATTATGCTAAGCAAAATAAGCTAGAAAAAGACAAATAAAGGATGCTACTCATATTCATATGTAGAATTTATGAAACAAAACAGATGAATATAAGGAAGGGAAGAAAAAATAAAATAAGAGGAAAACATAGAGGGAGGCAAACCATAAAAGACTCTTAACTAGAGGGAATTAACTAGATGCAACTGATGAATCACTGAATTCTACCACTGAAACTAATACTATAGTATATGTTAATTAAATTGAATCTAAATAAAAAATTGTTTAAAAAAGACGTAAACCACATGATTGATAAATGGCAAAGTCAGAAGCTAAATCCAGGTCTATCTGGCATCAAAAGCTATGCTCTGGGTTCTTTTGTCATCCTGACTCCCTAAATCAAGTTTTGGAGAATGTTCCCTCCAAAAGCTTGTTGAAAGCCTCCCTCCCCACCCAATTCCCTCAAAAATCCAGGGCTAGTCTTAGAAGAACCTCTGGGACGTGCAGTTTTTCCAAGGAGAGACCTAGCCATGGGGCCAGCCAGCCTCTACCTGGTCCCTGGCAGGTGGAGTCTCAGGCTAGTCTCTGCTGAGTGAGGATCAGCATATACCCCAGTACCATCATTTCTACCCAAAAAACCTGCTCCTTTCCTGCCCTTCTGCAAGTTACACTCAGGAGAGTGCCTCCTTGGGAATGCACTCCCATTTTCATTGCCAAGGGACCCAAAGGAAACCTGAAGTCCCAGGAGCCCGTTCCCCTCCCTCCAGCCCTCCTTCCCCAGGGGAGGAGTGCCGCTTTTGACTCTGGAGGCAACTTGGGGGAGAAGCTCAGGCAGGACAAAGGTCAGGTGGATTCTCCCGACCTCATGCCACAGCTGTGTTTGCAGATCAGCAGTAAGAACAGTAGTGACAATGACGATTATGGAAACAGGAGCTGAGTTGAAAGAGTTGTTGCGTGCAAGGAGCTATCCTGAGCAACTTACACTCCCCCTTCCTATCTTTCTCACAACCACCTACGGAGGTATTAATGACCCCAGCTTCAAATATAAGATGAGACCATAAATGGAAAGTTTATTTGACCAAGACCCCACAGCCAGGGAGCGGCAGAACAGGGCAGAGGGCGCAGGTCACCTGATTTCACAGAACATAAGTCTCTTTCTTCTGCTCAAGAAGACATGGTCTGAGGTCCCCATAAGGCATTTCCCTCGTGGTTCTGCTGCTCCATCTTCCAAGCAATAGGTTTTGTTTCTCTGCCCCACCCATGCACCTGTCTGCTGCTTTACTGGCCAAGCAGCAACTGCCTAAGAATTCTCCAGAGCACATCTGACCAAGCCAAATAATGTTTCAGAGATAATCTACATAAATAATGGAGTCTGTTCCAAGGTGAGAGACTGTACCAAAGCTTTCCTTGGGGAACATCTGGCTGGCTTTGCAAGCTTGGCAATCAGGCAGGATCCTGTCACTCTTGTACAGTGCCTGCCTCCCTTGCTAAGCGATTTTGGCTATCACCCAAACGGGCCTCACCAGGGCATGTGTACCTTTCCGTGGACCTCGGCTGAGAGAGCGTGCAGCTTCTGCTTTCTCCCACACAGCCTCAGCCTGTGCTGTAGACTCCCCTGCTCTTCCATCAGCGGCTCTACACTGAGGTTTTTGCCCAGGGCTTTCCTGACTGTTCATGATAACTGCCCCCTATGCCTGTTTTTTTTTCGGACTGGACAGTCCAGCTCAGTACCACAATCCATCCTCTGGGTGATGGCCATGAATAGCGGCCTGTGGCAGGCCAGATCATCCCTCCAACAAAAGGAGGAGTCCACTTGGGCATGGGAACAAACCTTCACAAATAGCTTCTCAGCTGATGGAACCATGCCAGGGCTGAGGCTTAGCCTCCTCCTCTCCCTGGAGCTGACATCCCAGCTCTTTGGCTAACCCTCCAGGTTGGGTGGGGTTTATGGTTAAGAGCAAGTTCTGATTCCGGTGAAGCTATGTGCTGGTTGTGGACCTCAAACAAGTTGCTTAGCTTCTCTAAACCTTGGTTTCTTCACCCGAAAAACAGAAACAGTAGTAACACCTACCTCAGAGAGTTAATGGTTAAGTGATTTAATGCACGCAAAATAATTGCCGCAAGGCAGAACGGAATTAGCATTCAGAAACTGGTAACTGGCCATTCCATGCTGGCCGGATAACTGCTCAGGGCACTAACCCCCTCACGCAGGCAGGGGACCCCGGGGTCTGTATTTCCATTATTCACTGCCTCATGGGCCTCTACGTGTGGAGTGTACAGATACTTCTGTCTCAATACATCCACAAGAGAAACCTCCTCCTCTTCTCAAATTAGCCTTAATGCATAAGAACTTCACAACCTAGTCCATTCCCTTCTCGGACATACACAACTTTAAGTCTCACTCCACAGGACTAGCTACACATTTCCAAAAAGAAAATAGTGTATTTCATGCCTCTGTATCTTTGCATGGCTTCTTCCTTTGTCTGGTATATCCTTGCCTACCTTCTCGGGCTAGCCCACTCCTGTTTCTTTCCATCCAAACATCACCTTCTCTGAAAGCCTCCCCCGACATCCCCTCCCACCCAAGCTGTCAGGTGACCACTCGGGAGTTTTCATAGGTCCTTGTCCTTCTCCCATCAATGCCAATATCACACTGAATCAGAATGGCCAGTGTAGCAGTTACAAGTATTTCAGCCTACAATCTAAACTGTGCACAAAGAATACCTTTCCTTTGTTGTTCAAAACCTGAACTTAATTTCCATTGGAGCTTCCAAATCATAATCTCAGTCACTTCAGATAACATTAATGACCTTAAGACAGTACCAGCCAAACTGGCTACACCTTCAACACCCACATCTTCCCCAGTGTGACTATGGGCTCTGAGAGCCTCATACGGTATTGAGGCATGGGTGTGGTGGGGACAGAGATGGATGGGGCACTGCTCTTCAGCTGCTGTCATTAATTCATGCTGGCATCTGCTGAGATGCAGCCCATGCCCATCACGTCCTCTGTTATTGATCTACAGAGGACTTAGCTCTGCTCCATGATCTGCCTCTCCAAGTCCAGCACTGTGTGCTTACTTCTGCATCTCTCCAGGCACGTGCAAATCATGTTCCTGTTCTCCATGCAATGCTGAGCTCTAAGAAGCCACTAGCCCTGCACACTCCACATTCTCCTCTCTACTGCCCATAGGTGTCAGGATAAATGAAGAACAACTCGAGAATTCTTGCCACCCTTCCAGGCCCCCCTAAGAAAGTTAAGTGTAGATATCCTCCCTCCAGGTTGTCCCCGAAACCACTGGATATACTGTCAATTGCTTCACCCAGCCTCCCTAAGAACTCATCCCTGAGAGTCATGGGACCCTTTTAAGGGAACAGCACCAATGCAGACTTCTTTTTTTTCCCCAATGTACATTTCTGTTGCATTCCCTCCAATTCTCCTCCTTTAGCCTAGATAAGCTTTACCTTTTATGGAGCAGGAAAAAAAAATCCCAAACTCTGATTAGTCTTCTATTCTGTAGACCTTGAGTCTCTTCAAAGCAATGATTTTTGGAGCCTCAAATCCCTAAGCTTTTAGAAGTCACAAGTCTTACCTTTCAAACTATTATCTGGGTCTTGAGTTTTCAAACATATCTTGAAATTCCACCCCAAGATTTGACTCCTTCAGGCTCATATCTTTCTCATACCTTTCTTTTCTGCTGTAAAAATCCTTTCCAAGGCAAAGAATGCCTTAAAGTGTGGTTTGACTGGGCAATGTATCACAGGACTCTCCCCAAAATGCTATTAACCAAATATAATAGTATATACATCAAAATAGTACCTCACTGCCTCTTAACTTGTCTGATTCTCCACCAGACTGAGCTAACTAAAAGCAATTATTTCATGTCTTTGACTAATACCATGTGCTCAATAAATTTTAGTTGAATAAATAAATAAAACATTGATTTCTGTTCATAGTATTTAAGATTTTAAGCAATAAACTATATACTGGACTATTAACCAGGGTATAGATCAGCTCTACAAAGAAAATAAAGTTACTTGTATTAGAATGGTAGAGCCAACAGAATGGCTAATCTTGATTCTCCCACTCAGCATTTACTAAGTTGTTTTATGAGTCAGACACTTGTTTCATACACGATCTCCCTTAATTTCATCTTAGAAATGAGAATGTGTGTCTTTTAGGGAATGAGACTCCAAGTGCTTGGGGCCCAGTTTTTTCACAGAAAATGGGAAAGCTCTCTGTCCCCACAGAAGAGCCACCAAGTCCAGACAGAGTGAGATGGAGAACATGGGAAGTTACAGAAAATGAGCATCTTTTGGGGCACTTGTGGCTCTGACCTCATTAGATCTGCAAGTGAAAACCCAGGGAACATATTTATCATTTCATTTCATGTTTTATATTATCAGCTCTTGCACGGAGATAAATTCATGGAAGTTAATATGGGGAAACTGGTAATAAGCTCAGGAAGGCTCTTGGAAACCTCATATTGTATTTGCCCTGAGGCTCATAATTTGACTTTCAATCAACACAGCTGAAATACGTGGCATGAAAATTTTATCGCTTTTAAAGGATACCGTGTGCCAAAAGGTAACCTCCTTTCTGAGCTAATTATTTACCGTCAAAGGGAAAATATTGTAATGTAAATCACAGGTGCATTGTTCCTCGGATTCTGGCTGGAGTATAAAGATGACTACGCTTTCTAAAATCAGATGGAGTCACTGAATCAGGTTCATCCCAAAGTGACCTAGCTGGGGGGGAAGGAACTGCCTAGCTATACTACCAAACTGGAAACCAGGAAGGAGGCAATTTAGTGCAAGGGAATAACCATTAGACTTAGACAAAAGACCTGAACTCAAGCCTTCCTCCCTTGCTAAGTCACCAATGACCCCAACCCTGTTTTCTCATCTCTGCTGGGGATAATAATATGGACCCTACAGATAGCACATTGTTGCTGGGAAGACCCAATCAGTTGCTACATGTGAAAGAGCTCTGCGCACTATAAAATGTCCTGCCCTGTGAAAGGACAGAAGGCAACCTGGCTAAAAGGCTGATGCTTCCTATCCTTCTTGTAGGAACTCAACAATAACAGCCCACACTCTCAAAGTGCTCACTTTGTACAAGCACTGTTCTAAGTGATTACAAATATTAACTCACGTAATCCTCAAACAACCCACTGTGATAGGTTCTACTGTTACTCCCATTTATACATAAGGAAATGGACTCAAGGAGAGGCTAAGTCACTTGCCACATGGCTCCAGAATCCCTGCTCTTCACACCCTGGGTAAGGATGTCTTCCTATCTCCCAGCCTCCCCTCAGACATCTTTATCTTTGATCCTACTGTAAAGCTCTACTTCTTTGGGCCATAAAATAGATAAAAGAATTTAAATACGTCTCTCCAGAACACAGTCTGCCTTGGGATCTGGTGTTCCTTCCCGCCCCCCAGTACTATTTTTTGTATATCCTGTAGAGATGTAACCTCTGCTTGCTGGTCACCCTCTGGCCTTTGAGGTCAAACAGAGCAGTGAGCCACTTTTAAAGACTAAACATCTCAGCCTCTTCAACTCTTTATCCCATCAGACATTCCTAGGCCATTTCCAGATGCTCACTACCCAGTTCTGGGTTCCTCTGATTTTGTCCCCTAGAAATGGGCTGTCCATGATTGTACATATAACTACAAGGGTGGTCTGTCCTGGATATAGGCCAGGATTACACAACCACACACTAAACACAGCTAAAAATCATGCTCAAAAGTCCCACACTGCCGGGACGCCTGGGTGGTTCAGTTGGTTGAGCAGCTGCCTTCAGCTCAGGTCATGATCCCAGAGTCCTGGGATCGAGTCCCACATCGGGCTCCTTGCTCGGCAGGGAGCCTGCTTCTCTCTCTGCCTCTGCCCTCTCTGCCTGCTTGTGTGTACTCTCTCTCTCTGACAAATAAATAAAATCTTTTAAAAAAAAAAACAAAAAAAACTTTGTCTCCAAAAAAAAAAAAAAAAGTCCCACACTGCCATATCCATCTGAGCTCGGTTTCCCTCCTGCCTGGAGTCTGAAGGCCCTAAGGTACAGAAGCTCTTTCTGATAGAAAACAATCTTCCTGACTGAGGAAGGCTCAGCCAAGCCCATCATCCAGAGACCCAAAACAATGATGTGTTTAGATTATCCTGCCCACCCCCCCTACCACTTGCCACAACCTCCTGGATTTTTCTTCTCATTCTCCTTCCTTCAGGCCCTTTTTTTTTAAAGCTTCTCTAATCATTTATTAATTAATTCATTTCAACAAATATGTATGAACATACCACAAAATAACTGGTACTCCAGAACCTGGCATCAGAAAATATTAGAACGGTTCTGAAGAGGCTAGAGATTAAATATATTTTTTGAAGTCTTCTGGGAATGTTCACTGATCTTCTTCAGACCCTCTCTGCTTACCCAGGTATGGTTCTAGCTTTACGTACAGTAGGTGTTCAATAGTGCTTGCTGAATTTCATTACAAGTACATATCTGTATGATGTGTCTACATATGATGATCTATGACATCTCCAAGTGCCTGCTGCAAAGAAGGCAACTAAGAGGTGTAGCCACCTTCCTCTGTGGGTTCTAATAGCTCTGCTTTTATCTTGCCACTGAATTAAAAGTAACAGGTCAGGGAATTTTCAAGGAAAAGTCCAAATAAAGAAAATCATTTGCTGATATTGCCAAGGACATCCTTTATTCTGGCTTAACCATTAACATTGGGGAGATGTTGGGTACCAGATGGTATTATTTTTTAAGATTTTATTCGAGAGAGAGAAAGTGGGAGACAGAGCACAAGTGGAAGGGGATGGGCAGAGGGAGAAGCAGGCTCTCTGCTGAGCAGAGAACCCAATGCAGAGCTCGATCCCCGGACCCAGGATCATGATCTGAGCCAAAGGCAGACGCTTAACTGACTGGGCTACCCAGGCGCCCAAGGTTGAGCTCTTTAAACTGAGTGAATGGAAGAAGAAGGGTTGTTCCTTGGGAAGTGTCCTCACAACTGCTGCTAAGTCCAAAGGTCTGTGGTTTTTGCTATGAAGGTTCAGTGAGGATGCCCTTGCCTTCGAGGGGCTCATGTGTACAGTGACCAGAGAGCTCACTGCCCAGGCCTTAAGTGGGGGTGTCCAGCCAGGTCAGTAACTGCACTGATGAGAAGCAGGAGGTGGAGGGTGGACTCCAGAAAGAAGGGACAGGATGGAGGACATGAACATGCTCTCAGTAAGAACACGGTTAGTGTGTGAGAGAGTCTCACCTGGCTGAGCCTCGAAGGCCTTGGCAAATGGGACAGCTTTGCCAAAGTTTCACCAAGTGACTGGGGTGAAAAGTCTCCTAAGCCCATAGAATAAGATCCTATTTCCCAAGCCTATAGTCAAGGCACTCCACAATTTGGTTTCAACTTACTTTAACAGCACTTCCCATCTCCCAAAGCAGAATTATATGGAGTGGGTAACTGAAGAGCACATTCTTCATGGAGTAAGAAGGTTAATACACATGTGACTCACAAGTTAAAATACATGGGGCAAACGCGATGATTGTTTTTCCCACCATGTACAGTTCGACAGTTGTGCACTGCACAAAGTTGTTCAGTCACTCCAAGCCATGTTCCTATGAGGTATGTCTGCCTGAGGGGGGCTACCTTCTCACTGCCCAAAACTCCTGCACAGGTTAGCAGAATCCTGATTGCTTCATAACGTTCTGCGAGAATTCACTTAGATTATGATTACTATGTGTTTAGCCCTATGTATGACAAGAATTACGTGTTCAATAAATATTCATTGTCATTGCTCTATTGTTCTTGTTGATGTTTGATCTCCACTCAAAAGAATTTTTTTTCCTTCTCTGTCCAGTCCGTTTGCCCACTGCCTGCTGAATAGGGAGTGCGCATTGCCCTCCAAGTTTCTCATCGGCCTGTTCAGTGTACCCCCCGATGGATAAAGCCTTTCCATGCTCCGAGCCCCTCTTCAGTCCCCACATTCTCTGTAAATCATTCCGACAATTCTTGCCTTCCTCTTTTGAACCCCCAGAGCACCGACTGTCGGCATAATTCACTTGGCAATTAATCACTCTGTGCCTTGTCACAGCTCCCTATTGTAGTTAAGCCAATTATGCTGAACCGTCTTTGTACCTTCCTCAATGCCTGTGTCCTCACCCCATCCTCCCAACTTCTGGATGTCCTTAAAGCACCCAGCCCAGTACCTCCACCCAGGAGGAGCTAGGTGTATTCATCTGCAAAATCTCAGGAGACAGGGTAGTGACTTGAAGAGTTAAGAGCAAAGTGCTTTTTGAAGGTTCTTGGATGATTAAAAAGAAGCCCACAAACAAGAAAATTAATCAGCACATCAGTTGATCAAAATGTCCACTTTGGGATGCCTGCGTGGACAGAGTCCGTGCAGGTGGTTCATGCCCACGTGCTGCCCATTTTCCAGACTCCTCCCAAATGAAACCCAGAGTCCCAATGAATCCCTATAAATTCACAGTGAAGTTCTGACAAACTGTTTATTAACCAAGAGAACATGGTACCCTTGGGCATGACTTAATGATCCTTTTGAAATGGGAATAGATAAACTCTTGCTTCATACGCTATACCCCTATCCCTCACCTGGTGCCCTATTTAGTGAGTAAGCAGGTCCTGAGCATTGAGCAAACTACAGAAGAGAACATGAGACCAAGATAATTTACATGGACCCCCCACCCCATCCCTACCTCTTTCACCAGCAGCCCCTTCCCCACCTCCAAGACTCATTCCAGGCCTAACTACTTCTGGAGCTTTTCCTGGATTCTGTAGCCACAGGAATCACTCTCCCATTAGGATCCGTCAACCCTGCAAATTCCAAACCATCTCACCAAACATTCCGCCTTGTGCTATCAAAATCCCACCAAGGTTTTCATCTACTTTCATAGGATGCTGATGTGCATGTGAGCCCAGAAGTACCACCATAATGCCCAATTTGAAACATTTCTGTTCATCGGAGCAGCTACATTGACTGACTATAGAAATGCATAAATGAATCATAAAACACAAAATCAATCTTTGTTAATAAAAAGCTTTAACTGTTTTAAAATGTGTGAAATCTTATTTGAAAATAGGTCTCACTACAGACAACAAAACAAAACAAAAGCTTGAAAAAGACTGCTTCCCATGATGCATCTAGTAATTAATCCTTGATGTCCTAAAGACTCTCTGGCATTGTTACCATTTTCAGTATTTTCAGTATTTAAAGACCATGTATTAATTATTAATCATAGTGAACTTCTTAAATGTTCTGTAAACTGGGTTGTTCCAAGAGCAGCAGGGAGCCGAAGCTGGGGGTGGCGTCATTCTGACAGAGAAGTTCGGGCTCATCTTGCCTCTCTCCAATTTGAGGAACTGGACCTGTTCACTTCAGAGTGTGCACAGAAGATGGAAAAGGTGTTGACATTATTTTTGAAGCTTTTACAGAGATAACACCATCTGCTGTGCTCCCCTAATCCACCCTAACAGTGATAAAATCAGTAATCCCAGAGGGGTCACCAATGTTTCACCTCCTCTGACGGAGCTAATTCTTCTTAATCAAACTGGTGTTCCAGACCTCCTTCTCCTAAGGAGCCTGCAGTCTGTTGCTGGGTTTGCAGACTCTCATTTGAAGAGTGCTGAGGGCTGTGGGCTAGCCAGGGTTCTTTCCACGGCAGAGATCAAGCAGCACAGGTTGCCATGATGTTTAACCAGGTATGTTCCAAATCATTTAACACCAGAAATACTTCAAATAAGAGTTAAAATACTGGAAGGCAATTTAGCATGGACAATACAAGCACATCTTAGAATTAGACTGATTTTTCATCCCTGGTTTCTTCACTGACTGGCTGTATGACCTTGGGAATGACTAACCTCTCTGAGCTTCAGTTCCCTCATTTTTTAAACAAAACAAAAAAATAGTAATAATAATACCTGCCTCTCATACCTTTTGAGGATTACCTAGAATGATACATGGAAAGTGCTCAGAGAGCATATGGCACTCAACAACTGTTAGCTATTATTTTTAATGAGTGAAGTTTATGAATTATGTGCTTTTCTGAAGCTAAATTCACAAGGCATCACTTTCATTGACCCACATTCTGAAACACTTTCTCAAATGACCCGGAAAGGCTGGAGGAGTAGTTAGGCTGTGGGAAATGGCTCACCATCTCAGGAATACCAAATAGAGCACCTTACACGCATGAAAACATCATTTGTCGCATCCTGGGGAGGGGAGGCTCAGACATGCCCCTACGGGTACAGCCAGAGCATTTCTTTGCAAGTGGAATTCTCAAGGCTCAGCGGTGATTTGTCTTTCTTTTTAAAGTGTAAGAACTCGGAGATCATGTCTAAAACCCAAAGATATCCAGATGCTCAGCAGTAAGAAGACATAGCTTAAGGGACAGAGATACGGGTTCTGAGCCTAGCTTAAGCACAAATTGTGACCATGGACAAGCTACTTAAATTCTATCAGTCTCATTTTTCTTTTTTGTAAAATGTAACAGGTAAAACATATCTTTGTGGACTGTTATAAAGATTAAGCCAAAATACATAAAGCGCCTAAGCTGGATTATTTTCCCTGTGTGACATTAAGCAAGATAACCCCTGAACATCAATCTCCTTACAGATATGAGGATGAAAATAATCTCTTGGGGTTGTTTGTTTTACACTATTATTGCATCGTAACTGACATGATAAACTATTTCAAGTGCACAATCTCATAAATGTTGACATATGTGTACACTGACAAAACCACTACCACAATCAAGATAATGAACATACATCCATCAGCTGCAAATGCTGCCTCATATTTCTTTGCAATCCTTCTCTCCTGGCCCCTTCCCAATACATCCCAACCTATGAATTCAGGCAACCAACAGTTTTCAAGTGCAGCATGTGCTCTATTTCTGTATAATATTTTTTGCTCAGCATAATTATTTTGAGAGTAATAATAGTGTCTATCCATTGTTCATTATTTTTATTGTCAGTAACATTCCATTGGATGGATAGAACACAGTGTGTTTATCCTTTTGCTACTGATAGGCATTTGGGTTGTTTCTGGCTTGAGATGACTCCCAATAAAGCCATGTTGAACATCTATATACAAGTCTCTGATACTTCTCAGGGAAATCCCACTCCTAAGAGCAACATGGCTGAGTCATAGGGTGTACACAATGTCTGACTTTTGAAGAAACTAAAAAACTGTTTTCCAGAGTGCTTGTGCCATCTGCCATGCCTACCACCTGTGCAGGAGATTTCCAGTTTCTCTACATCCTCACCAACATCTGATATGACATTCCATTTAACATTAGCTATTAGAATCAGTGTGTAGTAGTATCTCATCATGATCTTCATTTGCATTCTCTAATGATTAATTAAACTGATCAGTTTTTTAAAGGCCCATTTGCTGTATTCTTCACTGGAGTGCATAATTAAATCTTTTGCCCATGTTTTTACTGGGCTGTTTTCCTCTTTTTGCGTTTTCAGAATTATCTTTATATTTTAGATACAAGCCCTTTATCAGATACAGGTTTTGCAAATAAATGTTTTCAGATTCTGGGTTGTCCTTTCATTATCCTACAGTGCTTTTCAAAGAGCAAAATTTTCATTTTGATGAAGTCCAACTTATCAATTTTTTGTCTTTTATGGATTACACTTTTGGTGTCATACATGAGACATGTTGGCTTAGTCCAAGTTTACAAATGTTTCCTTCTATATTCTAGAAACTTTACAGCTTTAGGTTTTACATTTAAGTTTATTGTCCATTTTGAATTAATCTCTGAATATATGTGAGGTAGGATCAAAACACTTTTGTTTGCTTGATTGATATGTTCTGTTTTGCATAAGGATGTCCAATTGTTCTAGCATCATTTTTTTTTAAAAAGTACTATTTCTCTACTTGCTTATCTTTGTGCTTTTGTCAAAGATCAGTTTTCTGTATATGTCTGGGTCTACTTTTGGAGTCTCTATCACATTCCATTTTTCTATATGTCCATCTTTGCAGTGATTTCATATGGTATTAATTATAGCAGTTTTGTAAGAAGTCTTAAAATTTAGTAATGTAAGGCACCTGGGTGGCTCAGTGGATTAAAGCCTCTGCCATCAGCTCAGGTCATGATCCCAGGATCCTGGGATCAAGCCCCACATCGGGCTCTCTGCTCGGCAGGGAGCCTGCTTCTCTCTCTCTGCCTGCCTCTCTGCCTACTTATAATCTCTCTCTCTCTCTCTCTCTCTCTGTCAAATAAATAAATAAAATCTTCACCAAAAAAAATTTAGCAATGTTAGCTCACCAATTTCGTTCTCTTTCAAAGTTGTTTTGGTTATTGTATGTTCTCTGATTTTCCTTTAGGATCTTAGATTCAGCTTGTCAATATCTTTAAGAGAAAAAGAAAGCCTCCCGGGATTTTCACTGGGATTGAATCTATGAAATAATTTGGGAGACTTGTGTTTCATCAACAATATCTGATGACCAGTAGTATTTTTTTAAATTTATTTATTTGTCAGAGGGAGAGGGAGAGCGAGCACAGGCAGACAGAGTGGCAGGCAGAGGCAGAGGGAGAAGCAGGCTCCCTGCCGAGCAAGGAGCCCGATGTGGGACTCCATCCCAGAATGCTGGGATCATGACCCGAGCCGAAAGCAGCTGCTTAACCAACTGAGCCACCCAGGCATCCCTGATGACCAGTAGTATTATCTTAACAGTGTTGAGTTGTCTAACCCATAAATACAGTTTCTCTTCTCACTTTCTTAAATCTTCTTTCTCTTGGTGTATAGACCTACTTCTTTTGTCAGACTTCACCCTAAGTATTTTACAGTTTTGGTGTCATTGTAAGTTGTATTTTTTATTTCAATTTCCAACTGTTTTCTGCCAATACAGAAATATAATTGATTTTTATACTGACCTTGTACTTGCAAGCTTGTCAAGCTCACTCGTTAGTTCTAGTAGCTTTTTCATATACTCCAATGTATGTTCTACAAAGACAATAATGCTATCTGTAAATAAAAACAGCTTTATGTCTTTGTTTCCAATATGGATGCCTTTTATTTCTTTTTCTTGCCTCTTTGCCCTGGCTAGAACATCCAGGTTGAATACCAGGTTGAAGACTTGATAACGGCAGACATTCTTGTTTTGTTCCTATTATCAAAGGGAAAGCTTTCAGTCTGTCACTGTTAAGTATTTATCTTCCGTAGGGTTTTGTACATATCTTTTCAGTCGAGGAGGTTGTATTCTGTTGCTGCTTTGATGAAAGTTCGTATCAGGATTGGATTTGAATTTTGTCAAATGCTTTTGCTCATATATTGAGGTGATCATACGGCTTTCTGGTTTTAATTGTTAATATGATGAATTACATTGACTAACTTTTTAGCATTAAACCAACTTCAAATTCCTAGGGTGAAGCCAATGTGGTCTCTGACAAACTGAATACAACTTGCTAAAATTTTGCTTAAGATACTTATATGTATATCCACAAGGGATACTCATCTGTAGTTTTCTTTTTTTTTTTTTTTTAATGACTTCCTCTGGTTTTGCTAACAGGTGAATGCCAGCCTCACAGAACTAGATGGGACATATTCCTTCCTTTTCAGTTTTCTAAAAGAATTATGTGAGATAAGAAACTTAAATGTTTGACAGATTTCGCCAGAAAGCCATCTGAGCACTGACTTTTCTTTATGGGAAGTTTTCTTAAGATTCAATATCTTGTATTGTTCAAGTTTATCTGTTTCTTACTGAACGAATGTTGGCAATCTGAGTCTTCTGCAGAAATGTCCATTTCACCTAAGGCATGGGATTTATAGGCATTAAGAGCTTAATAATAGTCCAATAGCATCCTTTTCACCTGATTCCTGCAGAATCTGCGGTGACATCATGTCTCTCATTTCTGATATGTGTATTTTCTTCTTTGCCCCTGATTAGTATGGCTACAAGTTCAATTTTATTTATCTTCTAAAATACATGTTTTTTTATTTCATTTTGATTTTTCTCTATTTTTTCTCATCTTTCAGTGATTTCTGATTTCAATGTATTATTTCCTTTCTTTTCCTTATTTTAGTTTGCTCTTATTTTCTGTTTTTTTAAGGTGACAGCTGAAATCACTGATTTGTGTATTTTCTTTTTTCTAATATAGTTATTTAGTGCTATAAATAGCACCAGCTACAATACTATTTAGCTGCATCCCACAAATTCTCAGTGTTCTTTTATTTTAACTAATTTCAAGATACTTTCTAATTTCTCTTTTGATTTTTTCTTTGATCCATACATATTTTAAAATATGCTATTTAGTTTTCAAACATTTGCAGATTTTCCAGAGGTTGTTCTGTTATTGATTTCTAATTTAACTCTACTATGATCAGACACCATATTGTTATCCTTCTAAATTTGTCAAGACCTCTTTTATGGCCCAGTAGTCTATGGGCCATAGACTGAGCCCAAATGACTGAGCTACACAGGTGCCCCGTATATTGGTAAGTGTTCTGTGTACACTTGAAAATAATGTGTTCTATCAATGTTGACAAAACTCTATAAATACCAATCAAGTTAGGCTCGTTGATACTGTTGCTCAAGGCTACTATGTCTTTGGTGAATTTTTTTTTTTTTTAGATTTTATTTATTTATTTGAGAGAGAGGCAGTGAGAGAGCATGAGTGAGGAGAAGGTCAGAGGGAGAAGCAGACTCCCGTGGAGCTGGGAGCCTGATGCGGGACTCGATCCCAGGTCTCTGGGATCATGACCTGAGCCGAAGGCAGTCGTCCAACCAACTGAGCCACCCAGGCGTCCCTCTTTGGTGAATTTTTGCTTGAATGTTTGAATGGGGGCATTAAAATCTGACTATAATTAGGCTTTTGTTTATTCTTGCAGTTCTATGAGTTTTTGCTTCATGTATTTTGAAGGTGTATAAATGTTTAGGACTGTTACATCCCCTTGATGTATTGACCTATTTATCATTATGAAATTACCTTCTTTACCCTTGATAATTTCTTTGTTCTAAAATTTCTTTTGTGTGATACTAATGTTACCACTCCAGGTTCCTTCTAACTACTGTTACCAAGATACATATTTTTCCCCTTCTTTTACTTTTGACCTATTTGTTTTCATATTTCTTGTAAGCAGCATATTACTGGGTCTAGATTTTTTTATCCAATCTCACCATCTGCTTTTTTAAAAAACAGATTTTATTTGAGACATAGAACAGGAACAGAGGGGAGGAGCAGAGGGAGAGAAGGGAGGCAGAATCTATAGCAGACTCCATGCTGAGGGCAGAGCCTGACACAGGGCTGGATCCCAGGACCCTGGGATCATGATCTGTGACAAAGGCAGACACTTAACTGACTGAGCCACTCAGGCGCTCCACCATCTCTGCTTTCTAATTCGAGAAGTTATATGCAATGTGATAATTAATATATTAGGTTTAAGTCTTTCATCTTGCTATTTGTTTTCTATTTTTCTCCTTTATTTCTTGTTCCATTTTTCTTCTTTTTCTGCATTTATTTGCATTGGGTATTTTTTTATGATTTCCTTTGTCGGTTTATTAGCTTGCTTTGTTGTTTTTGTGGTTTCTTTACAGTTTACAGTATACACCTTCAACTTATCACAGTTTTTCTTTAAGTGAGATTATATCACTTCATACAAAGTTTAAGAACCTAACAACAGCATTCTTCCATTTGTCACCTCTAGGTTTTATATTATTATTATAAATTTATATATGTATGTAAATATTATAAACTCCAAACACATTATTGTTTTTTCTTTAAATAGTCAATTATCTTTTAAAGATATTTAAATAATTTTAAAAATCTTATATATTTACCTATGTAATTACCATTTCTTATTCCTGGGTATAGATTCTTATTTCCTTCTAGTATCATTGTCCTTCTGTCTGAAGGACTACTCTCAATATTTCTTATAAGGTAGATAAGATGGTAATAAATTCTTTCAGCTTCTGAATGCTTGAAAAAAATCTTTATTTTTTCTTCATTTTTGAATGATATTTTTACATAGCCCAGTGGAACAGAGTAGAGAGCCCAGATATGGACCCTCAACTCTATGGTCAAATAATCCTCAACAAAGCAGGAAAGAATATACAGTGGAAAAAAGACAGTCTCTTCAATAAATGGTGCTGGGAAAATTGGACAGCTATGTATAGAAGAATGACACTTGACCATTCTCTTACACCTTACATAAAGACAAACTCAAAATGGATAAAAGACCTCAATGTGAGGCAGGAATCTATCAAAACCATATAGGAGAACATAGGCAGTAACCTCTTTGACATCGGCCACAGCAACTTCTTTCAAGACATGTCTCCAAAGGCAAGGGAAACAAAAGCAAAAATGAACTTTTGGGGCTTCATCAAGATCAAAAGTTTCTGCACAGCAAAGGAAACTGTCAACAAAACAAAGAGGCAACCCATGGAATGGGATAAGATATTCGCAAATGACAGTACAGACAAAGGGCTGATCTCCAAGATCTATAAAGAACTCCTCAAACTCAACACTCAAAAAACAGAAAATCACCTCAAAAAATGGTCAGAAGACATGAACAGACACTTCTCCAAAGAAGACATACAAATGACTCACAGACACATGAAAAAATGTTCATCATCATTAGCCATCAGGGAGATTCAAATCAAAACCACATGGAGATACCACCTCACACCAGTTAGAATGGCCAAAATCAGCAAGACAGGAAACAACATGTGTTGGAGAGGATGTGGAGAAAGGGGAACCCTCTTACACTGTTGGTGGGAATGCAAGTTGGTGCAGCCACTTTGGAGAACAGTGTGGAGATTCCTTAAGAAATTAAAAATAGAGCTACCCTATGACCCAGCAATTGTACTCCTGGGTATTTACCCCAAAGATACAGATGTAGTGAAAAGACGGGTCATCTGTACCTCAATGTTCATAGCAGCAATGGCCACAGTCACCAAACTGTGGAAAGAGCCAAGATGCCCTTCAACAGATGAATCGATAAAGAAGATATGGTCCATATAGACTATGGAGTATTATGCCTCCATCAGAAAGGATGAATACCCAACTTTTGTATCAACATGGATGGGAATGTAGGAGATTATGTTGAGTGAAATAAGTCAAGCAGAGACTGTCAATTATCATATGGTTTCACTTACTTGTGGAACATAAGGAACAACATGGAGGACATTGGGAGATGGAGAGGAGAAGTGAGTTGGGGGAAATTGGAGAGGAAGACGAACCATGAGAAACTGTGGACTCTGAGAAAGAAACTGAGGGTTTTGGAGAGGGTGGTGGAGGTTGGGTGAGCCTGGTGGTGGGTATTGCAGAGGGCACATATTGCATGGAGCACTGGGTATGGTGCATAAATAGTGAATCTTGGAACACTGAAAAAATAAAATAAAATTTTAAAAAAGAAATATATTTTTACAGAGTATAGAATTCTATGCTGACAATATTTTTCTTTCAGTCCTTTAAAGATACTGTTCCATTCTCTTCTCACTTGCTTTGCTCCTGATGAGAAATTCTCCTGCATCTTTCTCTATATACAATGTTTCATTTTCCTCCTTTTAAGTTTTTCTTTTAATTACTTATTTTGGGAAATGTGGTTATGTACCTTGCAGTAATTTTATACTTCTCATGCCTGCAGTTCATTTAGGTTCTTAGATTTGTGATTATCAGATGAGGAATACCTAATCTGGAGGTTCAAATAACATAATTTTGCACAATCCAGAGGTACTAAAGATAAGGTAATTTATAATTTTCCCACAACCATTCTGAAAATTTTTCCTTTTTAGCCCTCCTGGATCAAAGGCTAGAATCTGGGATGGTACCAGGCCTCGCGGAGAAAGTGTCTCAAACTTTTCCTGGGGATCATTCAAGTACCATAAGTATTTCTAAAAATGGGAGACATTTCAGGCAGATTCTTGTGTTCAAAAACAAAAAAAAAGAAAAAAAGACAGGTTGCGAAAAAAAAACGAGAAATTAGGCATAGTGAGATGAGGGGGTTTTGGCAATTTGACAAACATCAAATGGAACTTACCCCATTGAAGAAGTCTCAAAATGCTTCCCTGGACTGGCTAACTTCACATACTTTTAAGGTACAGGTGGTCTGTGGTCCAGCTGTTTCTAGAAATTTTAGAGTACACTATTAAATCCTAATGCAAAAAGGAAGAGGAGAGGAAAGGGTGAGAGGCAGGAAAGGCAAATATTTGCTCAAGCTTATGACTGCATTCTAAAATCTTGGTTTTTGGGGTGCCTGGGTGGCTCAGTGGGTTAAGCCTCTGCCTTGGGCTAAGGTCATGAACTCAGGGTCCTGGGATCGAGCCCCACATCAGGCTCTCTGCTCAGCAGGGAGCCTGCTTCCTCCTCTCTCTCTTTGCCTGCCTCTCTGCCCACTTGTGATCTCTATCTGTCAAATAAATAAATAAAATCTTTAAAAAATAAATAAATAAAATAAAATAAAATGCCTTTTTCCTGGTAAGTGATCACACAGATTGGTGTGGAAATTACAGAGCTAGGTCTAAAAGGGAGGGAAAATAATTATGTTTCCAAACTGTTGACTTCCAGTTATCTTCTCAGTAAGAGAAACAAACTTATAAATAGGAGAACTCCACAAAGATTTCATGAAGAACATATATATTACTGCCTGCTGGTAGGGACAAAAGCTGGACTTGGGCAAAGTAACATGTGAATACTGGAGCAGGCAAAATCAATACAGATGTAGGCAGTGGCTGCTGACACTGCTGATGTGGAGAGGCCTCTTTCTGCTCTAAACTCAGAGAAAAACTTGATAAAACATTCTTCACAAAACGTAAAAATCAAAGTTCATGTGAAAGAGGGCGGGCAAAATGGAGGGAAATCCCCATAGGTCGGAAATGAACAGGAAAGCAGGAAGGGGAAGCACTGTTTTATGGAGTATGGACCAGAGATAGGCTTCAGGGCTTGGGATCTGGGGCTTAAGATCACTCAGGAAGCCAGGATCACATGGGACACAGATCTACAGGATAAAGATTGGGTATCCCACGGCACATGGCTCTCACAGGGGCACAGAATCCCTGATGTCTAGTACTCCACTGTATAATTATACCAGAATTTATTTGTCCATTCTCCAACGGAGAGACATTTGGGTGATCTCTGGTCTTTATGAATACAGACACTGCTGCTATGAAGAGTCTTATAAAAGTCTCCTGGGACACAAAAACAAACATTTCTTTAGGGCATATGCCTAGGAGTGATGCTGCTGAAACAGCAGGTATTACAAGTTGTTTACAAAATATGATATTTGCAGATGTTTTAATTTTTACTAACTGGTGTGTATAAAATGGAATTTCATTGTGCTTTTTAAATTGCAATTTTTGATTATTAATGGGAATGATCATCAGTTACATGTTTACTGGCCACTTAAGTTTCTTCTGTGACAGACCAGTTTATCTTTTGCCCATTTTTCTATTGTGTTTTTGAGAAATTATTTATAAGTTCTAGGCATTAATTCTTTGTCAAGTACATGTGCTATAAATATCTCTCTCATTTTTCACTCTGTTCATGGCAAAATTTTTTACTGTCATCAAATGTAACTATATTTCCTTTGTAGTTTAGAATTTTTGCCACTATTTTATATCATTTCCTACTCCAAAGTCATAATATATTCTCCAATATTGTTCGCTAAAGTTATATGGTTTGAATTTCACCCTAATTTTTTGTGGTATTTCAAGAAGGAATCCCATCACAAATATTTAATATTTAAACGAACACAGTACCATTTGTTAAAAAGCTCATCCCTTCCCCCACTGATTTGCAATTCCAATTTTGTCTGAAATCAAGTTTTCCATGTATGTGAAGTCTATTTCTGGATTTTTCTATATAGATTCACTCGTCTATTTCTCTATCCATATACTAATACCTCACTGAATTACTTTTATAGTTTTAAAATGAATCTTGATATCAGTTAGACCAATCCCCTCCATCATATTTTTCTCCTTTGGGTAGTTTTGACTATCATTACCCTTTTGTTATTCTGCATAAATTTTGGGATTAACTTAATTCCCAAAACCAAGCAAAACACCACCATCTCTCTCTCTCTCTCTCTTACTTACATACACACACACACACACACACAGTAACAAACCTCTTTTTACAAAGAAAGATAAAGGAAAAAATATTAACAGAAAGCTAATATGATATTATCAAATTATACTAAGCAAAATGAAACTTTAGGGATAAAATAGGGTCTTACTTAACGATGAAAAAAATTCATCAGGAAGATACAAAAATACCAATCTGGTATAAATGCAACCACACAGTCTCAAAATGTTATTAAAAAAATCAATCCTTGAGGAGAACGCAGGCAGCAACCTCTTTGACCTCAGCCGCAGCAACATCTTCCTAGGAACATCACCAAAGGCAATGGAAGCAAGGGCAAAAATAAACTATTGGGATTTCATCAAGATCAAAAGCTTTTGCACAGCAAAGGAAACAGTCAACAAAACCAAAAGACAACTGACAGAATGGGAGAAGATATTTGCA
>PISX010017085.1:0-44364 GCA_004024625.1 Mellivora capensis
ATACGTCTTAGCAGTCACAAGGTCACGTTGCCTAGAAATGGACTGTCCTGTGAAGTGGATGCAGGGCCGCTTGTCTCTGGAGGGTCCTGCTAGTGCTCGATAGCCAGAGCAGGGGATATTATCGGGGACTCTTAGGTTGCTAAAGTTACTCGTTGTGTCTGCCCAGAAGTAGAACATTCATTTTCCTTTGCATTCATGGTGTCTGTGCCAGGAGCTTTATTTTTGTTTGCTCCTTACTATGCTTCTTGAGAAGCTCTTATTAAGCGGTTTAAGATGCCTTTATTTGAGGGCACCTGGGTGGTTCAGTTGGTTGGGTGACTGCCTTCAGCTCAGGTCATGATCCTGGAGTCCCAGGATCGAGTCCCGCATTGCGTTCCCTGCTCGGCGGGGAGTCTGCTTCTCCTGCTGACCTCTCTCCTCTCATGCTCTCGCTCTCTCTCTCTCTCTCTCAAATAAGTGAATAAAATCTTAAAAAAAAAAAGATGCCTTTATTTGATTGATAACCTATGTCTGATCCTTCCACTCCTGCCCTTCCCTTTCCTCTAATACTTCAACCGTTAGGCTAAAAGCAGTTTCTTCTCTTCTTCCTAGAGCTTTCTTTTCCACTGGCAAAATTTTGTTTCATTTCGTTTTTCAGTTTCCATTGATTTCAAAATTATGACCTGTGCTTTCATGGTTTCCTATAACCACATCCTCCCTGACCACTTTATAATTTCTCTATCTTAATTAGTTGTTAATTAGTTCCTTCTTCTAGGATTTGCCTCCTCTTCTATTACTTCCTTTTTAGAACACCTTACTGCTTTTTCATTGCAGACAACATTTTAATTTCATGGTTTCATGATTGTTCTTTAACAGTCTTAGAGCACTTTGCTATGACATCATTTCTTGCCCTCCTTTACCTCCCCACTCCACATATCCTTTCTTTCTTTACCATGTCATTTGGATTGTAGTTCTTTGGGATATGGAAATACTGTGGTAGTGCCATGTTCTCTTCTCACAGTAAATATTGTTTATTTGGAAGACAGTAAAGTAACCAGGACCTTACACACTGACACTGAGGATGGGAACTAAATAGCATTTAACTATATCCCTCAGCTCATGGGATAAAATGTAACTAAAAGATGTGGAAAGGAATTTTTAGTGGAAGCCACCTTGGCAAATTCAAGCTTATATTTATGAACAGTACTTTAAAGGAATAGCCTCTGTAACAAGACCTTCATGATCACTATAATCAGGAGGCTTTGCTGGTTTTGAAGATCATGCATATAGATGTTTTAGTTAACGGAGCCTCACTACCGAAACAAAAAGGGAAAACTACAACACATCAATGACGTAGTATTACATCAAAGCGTAGCTCTCCCATCCCAGCTCAGTGGGTCAGGAGGGCACTGGCACCAGGTCGTTGGTGCCGCTGTGTATTGATTAAGGGACCCAGACTGCTGGCAGCTGTGCTCTCTTCAGCTTGTTCCAAGGTCTTCCTGGGAATCAATATTCAGCCCTTGCCTGAGAAAAGAGCAGAGGATGGTTTGTGGGCATTTTTCATGGTTAAGGACAGGAAGTGGGAAATGGCATTTCTGCTCACTGAAGGTTGTTTTTTTTTTTTAAATGGAGGGGAGTTGGGGGAGGGATTGGAAGAGGTCATCAAAAGGTACAAACTTCTAGTTAGAAGATAAGTAAGTACTAGGGATGTAGAGTATGACATGATGGCTGACTATGGGTAACACTTGCTATGTGAGGCACAGGGAAGTTGTTGAGATGGTAGATCCTAAGAGTTCTCATCACAAGAAGAAATCTTTTTTCTTTTTATTGTATCTGATGGAGGTTAACTAACCCTAGTGTATAGTCATTTCACAGTACATGTAAATCAAACCATCATGCTGGACACCTTGAACTTACGCAGTGATATTTGTCAATTATTTTTCAATAAAACTGCAAAAAAATTTAAGTTATAAGAGAACGCAGTGGTTTGAGTATGTAACTGACTCAGTAGGGTTCCTATCTACATGAAAAGGATTGTAAGATCAAGTAAACACATAATTAAAATTAAACAACTCTATTATAGGGAGGAGGTAAAACACAATGTTGTCACTTGACCAGCTCTCCTTTTAACATTGGTAAAATAAAACAATGCACAACTCTTAAATTAGATTTGTAATAAGTAGTAACAGAGACCATAAAACCGATTCATTTACTCATTGTTGATAGATTTAGTTACAGCGTAAGGAGCGTTTATATCCACAACAGATAAAAACAATGCCAGGGTTGGTAAATCTGATTCTCATTACACATGTATTAACAAATCAGATTATTTCAGTGGAGCCTCATTAATCAGTCAACAAATCTGTGAGGATCCACCACGGACATGGTTCTCCTAACGGGCTGAGAAGAAACCAAACTAAAAGGGGATAAAGGCATACTTTAAAAAGAAAGATAACCAGGAATATGAGTTTATATATTTTCTATGCGAATTGAAAAACCAGATATTCTGGAAGTTGAAAGGATTAAGAGTGCATGCCCTCTGTAGAGATATAGCCCAAATTGTTGACCAGACCTGTTACTCTGGTGTGAAGTGCCTGCGGGAAGAACAAAGAGACACAAAAGTAGAAAATCAAAAACACTTTAATTTACTAATTGCCAAAATCACAACACAGCTTAGAGAATTGTGTAAAATCCTGCATTTGTTCTTTGTGACATGAGGATAGCCACCCCACCCCCCCAAAAGCAAACCAATGTGGGCATGTGTCTGTGTTGTCTGGGATTCAGCCCAACCTTTATAGAAAACTCATCAGCAGTAAGCTAGGAGTTCTTGTATCAAAGCCTTATAAATTGCCATCCAAGTACATCATACTTCATATTTAAAAACAAAAAAGCATTTAATAGAGATTTGGATTCTACTGTCACAGACATACAACTACTTGAACTGATTGAGACACATCCTAAGTAACCTATAGAAAAGGCAGTATCGTTATGCACTAATTCAGTATATTCAAATGTAATAAATTTAATTACAGTTTCAAGCTAAAATAGTTACAAGCAGCATGAAAATATAAGATTCAGTGGGGGGAAATAAAAAATGCAAACATTATTATATTTGAATATTAAAAAGGCAAAACAAAACCGTGAGGCAGTGAGGCCAGGCAGCTCCCTTGTATGGCTGTGGATGCTAGTAAGACAAGGTAGTTTAGAGAGGATCTTTTTTTTTTTTCCCCTAAGAGTTTATTTATTTGAGAGAGAAAGAGAGCACGTTTGAGAGAGTGAGCATGGTAGTGGGGGGGGGGGCAGGCAGAGGGAGAAGCAGGCTCCCCACTCAGCAGAGAGCCTGATGTGGGGTTCCAACCCAGGACTCCAGGATCATGACCTGAACCCAAAGCAGACGGCAGATGCTTAACTCACTGAGCTACTCAGGTGCCCCGGTTTGGAGAGGATCTTATCTAACAGCATTTTTAATCCTGAATTATCTTTCTTCCTTAACTCTTATGACCATGATTCTCAGAATTGATGAATGTGTAAACCAATTTCAAAAGGTAAAAAATGTAATTCCCACGTTGTTAAATTAATTTTATTGTCATTTAAATATGCATAAACATTAAAACAGCAGTCTAAGTTCCTCCTGCTCTGAGCTCTTAAAGAAATTTATATATTCAGCCTAGAGTATTAGCAAAACTACAAAATTACTGCAGTCCAAATGAAAAATGTTAGGATTTGTATCAGGAAGATATTTGTGAAAGTGGCACTTTCAAGAATGAGTACGATGAGTAGTGAGTAAATAAGGATTGGGAGCTAAGGCTCAGGCAAAGGAACGAAAGTGAGGGGGCCCACGGGAGTGACACTGTGTCGTGTTTGTGGCACAGAAAGCAGGTCCTTTGGGCTCTCATGTGTTGTGTGGGGGATATGGGTCTTATATTCTGTGGTTAGATCATGAGGGCCTTAAGTATTGAGCCAAAGACTCAAAGCCTCGTTCTGTATGAATGAGAACCACTGACGGCAGATGTGAGTAGAAGAATAAGATGAGCCGCGTTGTATTCTTGAAAGTTTTATCTGCAGCAATATTTAAATGAGTTGACAGAGTGAAGAACGGAGGAGTAAAAACCTAGCCAGGAGGTCAGCTCCGTGAGAGCAGGGACTTGGTTCAGTACTATATTGCCAGGTTCTAGAACATACCTGGTCCTCCCTTTATGTGTGTTGGATGAATGTAGGATGCCTGAATGAATGATAGGGGGACATCCAGGTAGAAAAGGTTAGAAGATAAAGTCTGGATGAAGAGCTCAGAATACAAGTTGGTAGCTGAGAACGTGGATATGCGAGTTGTCCATAACTAAGTAAGTCCTGGTGGGTGTGTAAAAGGGTAAAGGAGAGAGAAACAGTGAACAGATTGAGAGTGGAACCTTGATTAACTCCTACAGTTGTTACAGCTCCTATGTAAAAGGGGAAAACTGTGAAGGTAACAAGGAGAGACCAGAAAGGAGCATCAGGAGATGACAGTGGCCCCGCAGCCAAACCAGCTGGATTTGTGCATGTCCGGCTTACAAATTCTCATTTTAAACTTTGAATTTGATTTTGTTTAAAGCAGGCTTCCTTTGAAGGATTCACGGGTTCTAGTTTTCCTAGGATTAAAAATGATCTTGACAAGTGTGTAAGACTTAATGTTGAGGGGATCAAGGCCAAACCAGGCAAGGAAAGTATATCCCAGAAGCATTCTGGATCTGGGGAAATTTCAGAGGGATATTAACATATTTTGGAATTTAACAGCCATTTCTTTTAAACTTCTTGTTACTACATCTTTGAGCTAAATATATAAGTTTTAGCATGTTATATATAGTAGTTAAGCAACAGGATAATTATATCACAAAAATGTTTACTTTAGGGATTCATTTAATGTAGTGTCTCTATTAGTGGCCTACCTTAGGACATTTTAAGTGATTATATTAAATTTTATTTCCAGACAATTTTTGTGAAACTTCTTTTGCCTAAAACAGGCACATGGTTCAGTTGTTTAAAAAAAAAAAATAAAAAATCAAAAAGATGTAAGCTCAAAAACAGGCACTGGCTTCTTATTACTTTATAGCTTTGAAAATCGTCCTGAATTCTCTTGACAAGAGTGTTTACTACATTAGCTAGCCGTAGGACTTAACATTAAATTTTCATTTTGATTAACTTCACTGCAATTGTTTCTTGGCTGCCTTTTTAGAGCCCACTGTGGAATAAAATTAAAACAGTTTTATGATAGAGCAGTTTCGTTGCAGAAAACTACAGTTTTCTTTCTCCCTGAATGGTGGTGTTTTTCCTCTGAGTTCCCTTACCTACCTGCCATGGCTCTGGTTTCTCCCTGCTCTGATCCAGCTTTTATAGTCCTGCCAGATTAATTCTCCTAAAGCAGAGCTTTGGCCAGTCTCTCATCCCCAAACCCTTCTCTGGCTCCTCCCATTGCCAGAGAATAGGACCAGCCCCAAAGCTATCTATTCCTCTTGACATTTTCTTGATCTTCTCTGCCAAAGTCGCTGTGTCCACTCCAGATTCTTTATTCCTCTTGCCTAGCACCAGTCATGTCCTACCTTACTTCAAATCACATGTGAACACATCTCGCCAAGAGGATGTCAGCTTCTTGAATGAAGGGACCAAGCTCTCTTTTCATTTTCGCCCACTCCTCCATTGGTTATTGCATGAAAGATCCTCCATAAATGATTGCCAGTCTTCGATGTGGACACATTAAATATGTAGATCACTTATTTCTCAATAAAGCTGTTTTCAGAAAAAGCTAAGCAAATAAAGAGATACATGTCTGTTGGATAAAAGAATTAAAGATGCCTTAAAATGACAACCTTGCAAACTACTCTTATATACAGTCCTATTGATGCTCTTACCCTTTACTTTTTCTTTTTTCCCATAGCTCCTTTCACTTCCTAATGCATTCATAATTTCATTACTCATTTTTGTTGCTGTTACTGTCTCCTTCCTTGAGTGAGACTTGGAGCTCCGGCTCAGTTTTTTAGATTATGGTTGGCAGTTTTTAAGGCAAAAGTCAGTGTGGTGTTGAAAGAACAGGGGTAGACGTAGAGGGACCCCACAGTCCGTTTCTGCTATGCAGCCTCAGGCACATTTCCTAACTGCCCTGAAGGTCATTTCCTCACCTGTAGGAAGATAATAGGACTTAAATTATGAAGTTTGTATAAGGATGGAATTCTAGGGCAAAAAAGTGCACAGTAAATAAAATTAATAGCTGACGTTTCCTGATCCCTCCTAACATCATGTGACAGATTTGGTGTGCCACATTTCCCATCGCTGTCACAGTGCATCTTCATGGCCCCTCTGTGAAGCAGGGTGCTGTTGTTGCCCAATCTCACAGAGGGAAAACGTTTCTGTCCAAGACCGCATAGTGGTGGGGCACAGAGCTTTGACTAGACCAGATCTGTTGGACTTCTTGGCCTGTGCTTGTAACCCCTTCTACCTCCTGATGGGGAACCTCAAGGGAAACCAGATGACTCCTCCTTCGGAGCAGTCCTTCCAGATCTTTCTTTCCTGCTCCAGCATGCTTGAGGGGTCTGCAAAGCACTCGTAAGTACCAGCAGCCTCCTCGGGAGGACGTTATGAACCTTGTCTCCCAAAGTGTGAAGAGCAGGGGAGTCTGGTTTCGGAAGTTCCCCTGGGGAGTAGGACCTCTCATTCCCACTAGGGTACCTCTTCCAGATCTGCAGCTTTTTTTCCACCCGCCTCATCCCTCCTCCCCATCTGTGTCTCCTGCGACTAAGATGACGTATTCTTTCATTAAGACTATTTTAAAGATTGTGGCCTTACTGGATTGGAAACAGATTTGATGGCTTATGATTGTGATAACCAAATTGATCATTACAGCTTCCTCGACTTCTTTTGTATTGCAAAAGTACTGAAACTTTTTAGTGAACTTTGAATTCCATTCAAAACACCCAGTTAAATCCCTGACTCTTGGTTATTGCGGTACAATAACCATCAGAAATAAGAAAGGCTAACTGTTTTCTGTATAAAGAAATGAGCCTTTTCAGATAGTATCTGAGCATTGAAAATGACTAAGCCGGGATTAATGAGATAGATTGTTTCAGCATCTAAAAAAAAAAAAGTCTTTTTAAGTTTTAGGGGATGAATATCTCTCTTGAAATAATTTATTTGTCATTGGTTCAGATGCTAAAAATGTACCTCAGAAACTATCAAAATGAAAAAAATAATTTCATTTGCATGCTGTAAAGTGTCATTATTTTTAATTGGGAAATTTGGTAGGGGGCCAGAAAGAATTGGCAAAACATACGCAATTTCAAAGGAGATACTAGCATTTAATTTCAAGTACTGTTTCAACAGAGAAGTTTATTATGTATTTTCGGTAGTTGTATTTTAGTGATTAAGAGAGCCTTGGAGTCAGTCTGAGCTGGGCCTGAATCCTCACTTTCCTCCTTATTAAATCTGTGAGCTCAGACCTATCACTTAACATTCTGAACCTCGATTCTTCCCACCTGTAACGAAGGAACAATACCTACCTCATAATATTATTGCATCTCATCTAATAATACATGCAAAGCACCTGGTTGGTACCCAACATATTGTCACTTAATAAATGTTTGATTATCCTTGAGTTCAGTCATTTAGATAAAATGAGGTTTTCAGAATATCTTCGCAGGTAAGTGGAAACATTTTTAGGGAATCCTGTGTGCGGTTGTCAGCTTGTTGTAGAATGCCTTTTTTGTGCTCATTTGGAGGCAAGCTTATGTCATGTTGGGATAACTACCGATTTCTGCATTAGTGAAGTTTGAACCAAGGAAATTTTATTGCAGAGTATGAAGTAAGCAGATGCTAATTCTAAGTTTCTTATACAAAATTATGTCTTTCAGGAGAATGCATTGAAGGGCTGCGGGAAAACGAATACCTTCTGATTCATTCGTGCCGTCAGTGGACCACCATCACTGCCCACAGCCTGGAAGAGGGACACTACGTCATTGGGCCAAAGATAGAGATCCCAGTACATTATGCAGGTACAATTCCCTTCAGGGGGTGAGAGAGGCAGAGGAAGGGATTTGAATATGCAAATTTCCCCCTCCTGAATGAGAAAATAGGACTTGTCTATGAACTAGAGTATGATGACTTAGAAAAAGAAGAATCAAATGTGTTTCTGTGGTTATTTTATCTATCAGTGAAAGTTCAGTTTCATTTTGTCATAGGCAGTTTCTGATTAATTGCATGTAGTTATATGTGGATTCTTATCAGATGTATATAAAATGAACCTTTTACAAACACAGAGAACGTCTCTGTCGTCCTGGGATGGCATCCGTATGTTAGCTGCCGTGTCTGAGTAACCCTGGGCACCACTTGGGTGTTGCTTTGGGGAATGGCTTTACAAGATGCCACTTGGCAGATGAGCATTGTGGGCTGGCTTTAGGAATACTGGGCTGGAAGCTGTAATACCTGGGCATGGCCCTCTTTGCAACAGGGCATGTGGGATATAGGTTGCTAAGATGCCCTCTCTGCTTCAGTGAATAAGTCAACGTGAGAGCGCCATTTCACCTCATTTTGAACGCCATTCAGTTCAACGATGCCATTGAACCAACTTTACTGTGTTCTATGTGTCAGCCCTGTCTAGGAGTTTGCGATACATCTAGTGGCTTAAATACAGTTTCAGTAGTGCTGGCTTACAAATGCATTGTAAAAAAACAAACAAACAAACATGTGATCCTGTGTTTATATCTGTGGCTTATAGATCATTATGTAAAGAATCTTGATTTTTTTTCTCTGTAATTATTTAGTTTTTCAAATTCTGTAGGAGAACACTTTAATCAATTACTTATAAGTTTTGCAGCCCTAGACTGCCATTATGTTTTTGAGTGAAACCTTTATAATGCGCAGAGAGGTGCCTGCCTCTTAGGAAAAGGGACCTCACCGTGGTTCCACTGGCTAGAAGGCACAAATGTAAGTGTTTAATATGTATCGTATAAATGAATAGTTTGGCCCCCATTTTGATCTCTAGGAGCCTGAAATTGCCAGTATGACCTCAGGATTGCCCAGCTTCTCAAAATTCCTCTTAAAAAATTATTATAAGAATTTCTCTAGCCTGAAAGTTTGTCCCCTAGAGTTATATTTGCTGACCATAGGAGTAGCGTTCATGGAAAAAGGAGGAACATATAGCAGCAGAAAGTATTACACCATCGGATTGGGAGCTAGGGCAGAGGGACCAGAGAACAAGACAACCTTCTGGCCTGCCCAGTCTCTCCTGCCGGGAGGTCCCATGACAGGTGAGATCTGTGCTATTTTTCGGAAGCCAAACTCCCGGTGCTTGTCTTTTGTGGAAAACTGTAAAGGAAGGTATAAGTCTGTGCTTGATCTCGCATACACAGTTTTACCTGATGTACCATGCTCTTCCTGTCGTAGATTGAGTTTTCAGTCTTTCCCCTGATCTCACCGAATAGCTTATCAATGCGGTCTTCCCAAAGGAATACTTTCCTTTGGCCCTTAGCTTAAATCTCTGTAGGGACTCCAAACTGCCACCAGACTTGTTGGCGTATTTCTCAAAGCCCCTGGGGCTGGTTCTAGTCTGCTTCTCCACACTCACCTTTTCTGCCCTGGAGAGCAAACCTTGCATCTAGGGAGCCTGATTGCCTCACTGTTGGCCGGACATACTGGCTACTTTTCCATTCAGCGATTCCCTGGCTGGAGTGGCCTTCCTCAGCCTTGTTTTTATCATCATCAGGGCCTGTCCTTGCATCAGGAGGGTGCGGGCGTCCCCACTCTGCGGGTGGGGTCTCCGCGCGTATATATGGTGTCTCACGTTCATTTGGCACAGACCCCAGGCTTCATTCAGTTACCTTTTCCTGGATACACACATAACTTCACTTGCTAGTTGGGACTGTACATTCCTCAACAAGTGAATCTGATTCTTTTTTATTTTAACTTAAAAAAATTTTAATTTCAGCATGGCTAACATACAGTGTTATGTGAGTTTCAGGCGTACAATATAGTGATTCAACAATTCCATATATAGTACTTACTGCTCATCATAATAAGTATCCTCTTCATTCCCTTCACCTATTCCCCCTCCCCCACCCCTCCCCCACCCACCTCCCCTCTGGCCATCTGCTTGTTCTCTATAGTTAAGGCAGTGAGATTAATTCTAAAAAAAAACTTTGTGAATCCTTTGGATCTGTCCACAAAAGATATAATTCTTTATTGCTGTAGATGCTTAAGGGCTCTCAAACCTGGCTACACATTGAAGTGTCCTAGAGAGCTTTAAAAATGACCAGTGCCCAGACTCCATCTCCAGAGGTTCTGCTATAACTAGTCCTGAGTGTGGGCTGGGCATCAGGATTTTAAATTATGTAGTTAAATTATGCAGCTGAGGTTGGGACCCGCTGTTCTGGGCTGGAAATTCACCGTGTCAGAAGAAAAGATTTCCCCAAGAATTTGTGTTTTATTGTCTTGGAACATTTTTTTTTTTTTAATTAACAGCCATTCAGCTTCCACTAGGAAGAAAGATATGATATGTTCAACAGCTTAGTCTTTATCTCTAAGGAAGATGGTGGTTCGCTTAACTGGGAAACGGGGTAGGGTGGGTGGGGGGATGGGTGGGTGGGCAGGGGGATGCATTAAACAGATGATGGGAATTAAGGAGGGCATTTGTCATGATGAGCACTGGGTGATGTATGCAAGTGTTGAATCACTACATTGTATACCTGAAACTGATAGAACACTGTATGTTAACTGTACTGGAATTAAAATTAAATTAAAAAAGAAAAGGAAATGATACTTTTTTTAGTTGAAAATTTGAGGTTGCCAAAGCTAAAAGGAAACATGGACTCTAAGATCATACTACCTCTCTTGAAAGAAAATATCTTAAAGGGGAAAAAAACCTTGAAATAGGACCACCTTCGTTCAGGCTATTATAACAAATACCGTAGATGGGGGAGATTATAAACAGTTCATCTTGCACCGTTCTGGAGACAGGAACCATCCGGGGTCTGGTCCTGGTTTGCAGGTGGTGGTCTTCTCGCTGTGTGCTCAGTTGGTGGAGAGACTCTACCGTCTCTCTCCTGTCTCTTCGATAAGGGCACTAATCCCATTCATGAGGATGACTTAGTGATTACTAGGATATTTGAAAGCAAGGGTGGTCCTTCTCTAAACCTCCTCCTCACCCCTGTCCTTGTGCTGCTATTGATTTCTGTCTGATTCGGTTTTTACCATGAAGATGGGGCAGAACGGCCCATTTCTAACCAGACCCCACTGTTGATTCTTTCCTTTGTTTGTTGTCTTTGTACTGCAAGGAGAGCTTTTCCTTCTCTCCCATTTATTTATTTGCTTACTCACCTATTAACGGAATTATGGATTGTTACTTCATTCATTGGGTTATAATCTATTCCTGTCCTTATTTATTTTGATGTTCAGATTGTCCCAGATTTAGCCATTTGCATCCGGCTGGCCCATATATCTCTTGGCACGCCCCCTTCATTTCTCTAAGCAGGTCCTTCTGGCAGAAGCAGCAACCATTCTTCCCGTTGGGGCCCTGCACTGTCCTGCTCCAGGCAGCGCTCGTCACTTTGTGTAAATGGTGGCCCTTGGATTTGTGTAGTGCACAGCCTGGGCAGCTGTATGCAGCTCTATTCATGTATAATTCAGAATATGAGACAGCTCAGCATTTTTAGGAAATCACAGTTCAGAGTGCCTTTCCCATATTCTTCATCAGAAATTTTCATGAAATTCCTCATGTGAAAAAAAAAGTTTCGTAAAACTTTGAGAAAAGATAAAATATGAATTGAACTTCTTCTCAGAGCCATGCTCTGATACGATGGTATTAAGAGTCGCCTTATACTGAATTCTAAAATTAGGAGAGGTGTTTTGGGGAAAAAAAAAAGAAAGACTTTCTCTCCTTCTGGGAAAATAAGTTTCTCATTTTGGATAAGAAAGAGTTTTCTTGGTATAACTAACAATTGATTCCAAGAGAGGGAATGTGTTCAGTCCGCATCGCATATTTCACTAACAGTGGAGAAACCACTCAAGAAAAATGGGCATCGTGTTTAGAAAAGCGATTGCTGCTTTCACACAAGTTTTATTCACAAGGCATCACCAATAAATTGTGTCTAAACTTTCTGACTTCTCACTGCACCCAAAAGGGCAGAGATTTCCTAAGGAACGTGCAGCGCAGAACTCAGAATTTTTCTGCATTCTGCAGACTCAGACCATGTAAATGACTGCTTGGCTCTTCCTCAAAGATTGCTCATTCATCCTGCATGCTTGCCTCCCCGCTGCCCGGTCTCTCCTGACATACTAAACCAAAAACCAGATCTATTTAAAAAGAAATTGTTTCATTCGTGTGCAACTTCGTTATAGCCAAGGTTTTCTAAAGATGAATGATTTTCGCTTTACAATTCACGTTCTGTTCGTCAGATTCCTTTGTCTCTGCAAATCAGCGGGGTCCGTCAGGTAGACACAAGGTGGTTACCGTGGAAGCTCCTACCTCGGGATTCCTTATGTATGCTGACCCCCTCTAGGGCGTTAAACCAAAATTTTGTACTCACAATATGACCTTTTTCTTTTTTCCCTTTAAAACTAATATAAACTTCAGGCTTCCCCCAAACCTGGATATGCATGCCGTTGCCTCTGAAATCTCATTTCCCCTCCTCAGCCCTGCATTCCCAGTCTGTGGAAAGGAGATTTACTTAGGCAATGTCATGAAGGTTCTTTGTGACCTAACTTATGTCAGTGACTCAGTGCCGAGCCAAGCACATAACGAGCACTCATCAGTGTTACCGCCTCGTTATCACCTCTCATGAAAGCCGTCCCCAGATAGCTGTTTATAAAGACAACGCTTGGAGAAACCAAATGGATCAGAATGTGATGTATCTGTATGTCTCGCCCCCCCATCCCAACGCCATTTGAGCAGTAGTGGAATTCTGACTGGGTCTGTGAAAATCTAAGTCATCTGATGGAACACTTGCTGTCATCATGGGTGAACAGATTGCTACTGGAACGTAAGCATCGGAGAGAAACGGCAGCCACGTTTGGCTTCTATTTTTAAATTCTCATCCTCCTGCAAATCCGGTGAATCTATAACAAGCAAAAATGATCTCAGGCGTTCCTTACTAGCTACGATATGTACAGAAATAAGTAACAGTGGAGCACAAGGTTAGTGGAAGGTTTGCTTATGAAGTCTGCAGGGCTCTTACTCAGCAAGCACCTGGATTTCTGTCGGCAGTGCCTGTTTTTAAAGATGTGGGTGTGCAGTCTGTCTCTCAGGCAAAATTATAGTAATGTGGTATCTACATAACCTTGAAGTGTAATTACTGAACAAAAGGAAATGTCGAAACAAGCTAATTTTATTCTCCTGGGTTGCGAGTTTAATTAGCATGAATCATCTATTTACAAAAGTAACTACTAGCATTGAACAACACTTCGTGTACTTTCTGTATTACACGAGATAAAGCCTGGGTTTTAAAATGGAAATAACCAGACTTTCTTTCAAAAAGGCCTATGGACTAACAGTATGCCAAGGAACATTATCCCAGCCAGTTTTGCCAGTGATAAATATTAGATACTGAAGAAATAACCACTTTTCGTAATTGAATCTTTAGGTCACAGTTAGCATAAACTACTCACATTTATTTAGTGCTATTCCCTAAACACTTTGTTAACTCAACGTTTTACTTTTATTTCTTCATGCAAGTTTCACAACAAAGCCAGCAGATGGGTTCTATTATTACCTGCATTTTTCACAAGTACAAATTGAAGTTCAAAGATTTAGTTAAGTGTCTTGTAATATTACACAGCTAGGAAGTGTGATTTTGAACCCAGGATATGTGGCTCCAGAGTCTGCTTCCCTCACTGCTGTTGCCTGGAGAGTGCTAGAAGGCACTGTCCACACCTAAGGCGTTCTAACTATTGTACAGGAGAGAGTTTTGTTAGATTCAGTCAGTAAGGTGACTTTCACTTTCCTCTCCTTTCACACGCAGCTCACCACTTGTATTCTGACTCTAGAAGAAAATTAAGTAAATACATACTTATCTTGACCTTTTCCAAATTTATAAGTCGTCTGCAAACAGGTAATATTTCCATCTCTGAATAAATTACCAGGAAGAAACAAAGGCAGAAGAGCTTCCCAGGGAGCCCCTTGGACTTGGAGAGGGCAGTGCAATGGAGCCTGGTGAGAGCAGGGAGGTTGAGGCCTGGGGAAAGCATTTGTAATTGTGGATAAGGAAACTGTCTGTCTCCAGAGGGGTGCTGTCAGTGAATAAAAGCAAGGCAATTATATAACAAAGGGGAGTAAAAATGAGTGGAAGGTGAGAGCAAGCAAGGAGCAACCACACTTGTTAAGATGTATTAAAAAGAAGCCCAGAGAGAGGACGTAAGAGCCAAAAGTTTCAAATACTCACTTTGAAGAATAATGAATTCCAAAGAATCTAGGCTAGGAGGAACAATCCAGAAGGGAAAAGAAGGAGAGACTATTTAAGTAATATAATAGCCCAGTGTCTGGAAAATTGTCCTTGTCAATTTTTTTTCCTTGAAAGGTATTTTTTCTCTTTCCCTCCACTTCTTTACTTCATGAAGTTATTGTTGTAGCTGTTAATAACATAGATTTATAGTCGGAGCTTAGGTAGATGTTATCTTTGGGACACTTGAACTCAAAGCAAGGATAAAGAAATCATGTAAGCAGCTACCTTTGAGAAAAAAGATGGCTCAAGGACTGTCAGCAACCATTGGTATAGTTTTCTAAGCTCACTTCTCAGTGCTTAAGAACAAAAACTACAGGAAATGTGAGTATGAATGATACTCGTGATGAGATGATATTAGGGAATTATTTTGATTTTGTTAGGAGTGATACTAGTTTTATAGTTATGAGGAAGATGTCTTTGTCTTTTAGAGGTACATACTAAATTACTTAGGGGGAAATGTGGTAATAATTTATAAAATACTTTGCCTAAAGCAAACATAAAAATAGGTGAATATAAGATAAGCTGTTAAAATTGTTCAGTTTTGATGAAGAGTAAATGGGGTGTTTATTACCCTAATTTTCTATGTTTGAAACTTTGTAATAAAAAGGACTGTGACTTACCAACCCGTAGCAAAGTTAATTGTAATATAAAACTCTTAAGTGGTTTTCTTACCAAAACATGCTGCCTCAGTCCTTGAGTCTTATTCATATTCTTGGGTGATTTCTGTAGGGGTGAAAGTTCACCTTTCGCTGGGTGGTTTTGTTCTGGTGTTGAGTGTTTGTGGAACGGCCTGGTGAAAGGTGAACTTGGGAAGAAGTTCCATCTTCTCAGTGTGGTAGTGCCATCCGTCTCGTGGCTTCCTGAGGAGACTTGATGGCGCTCAGCCGGGACCGGTTTCCAGGGGGTGCCCAAGCTGGTGGTAGTGATTTATGTAAAAGAGTTCACGGGGTATGTGTAAAGATTTGGGGAAGGAAGGAAACATTTTTTATTAGTTTGTTCTTAAAATGGGAGCTTTACAGGAGATAGGGAAAGGGGAAATGTGCGAGCCAATTCCATGGAGAGCTATTGGGTGTCATCCGTGTGGCCTCTCTTGATCTAGAAACGCTGGTAAAATGACTTTAGTGAAACCTTGAGAATCCCTTGATTGCTCTTTTCACATTTCAGCCTGTTTACTCTCCTTGTAAATCATACACTGACTCTATAAGTAGAAAATCTAGGATTGGGGCGCCTGGGTGGCTCAGTGGGTTAAGCCTCTGCCTTCGGCTCAGGTCATGATCTCAGGGTCCTGGGATCGAGCCCCACATGGGGCTCTCTGCTTAGCGGGGAGCCTGCTTCCCGCCCCCCGCCTCCCTCTCTGCCTACTTGTGATTTCTCTCTCTGTCAAATAAATAAAATCTCAAAAAAAAAAAATCTAGGATTAAAAATACCAAAACAACAACAACAAAAATCTGAGGCACAAAACCAGGATGGTGTTTGGGATTTAAAACTCCTGGACTGCTCTTTTCTAGACCTTTTCTTCTGGTATGTTGGTATTGAATGGAAAGTTGGTACTTGAATGGGAGACCTCCCGTTCAAGTATAATTTAACCGATGAGATAATGCGATTAGCATCAGGTGGAAGGTTGGAACAGGCTGCCTGAAACCGCACTGTTAATGGAGTGTTTATAGCGTGGGCGGGGATGGGCTTGTCTCGCTTCGTAATTTGATTTCCATGTTGGATTTGTACCTCTAAATGAGTGCAAATCTTTTTTTTTTTTTTTTAAGATATTTTTATTTATTTACTTGTCAGAGAGAGAGAGCGCAAGCGAGCGCAGGCAGACAGAGTGGCAGGCAGAGGCAGAGGGAGAAGCAGGCTCCCTGCCGAGCAAGGAGCCCGATGTGGGACTCGATCCCAGGACGCCAGGATCATGACCTGAGCCGAAGGCAGCCGCTTAACTGACTGAGCCACTCAGGCGTCCCACAAATCTTTTTTTTAAAAGGTGACCTTTTAAAAGGTTCCTTTTCAGCTTTGAGGAATTGCTTTGAGGTTTTTTGTTTCTTTGGTTTTTGTTTTTGTTTTTCTTTCTTTCTTTGCAGAAAACAGACTTAATAGTATGTTCCCAAACTGATTGTAGTGCTGGTCAAACTTCCTGAAGTCACACCACCCTTGCTTAGAACTGGAATCCCTTACCTTTATGAGTCACTCTCTGTGAGGTGCTGTGCTGGCCTTCTGTGAAACTGCTTCCCCAGCTGGGGAGTTGTCAGGTGTATTCTACACAGGAAAACAACGAACCACGTGGATCCCGACCAGGCCGACTTTTCTGACATTTAGGGCAAGAGGAGAGATGATTCAGACCCATCCATGTGTGTTTTTAGCAAAGTATACGTTACCGGGGCCTCCAACTTGTTAGGACGGGTTTACAGATCATCCTGGGGTTTGTCCCCAAGAGTGAGTCAGACCAATGAGAGAGCATGAGGCAAGCAAAATAAACACAGAGCTTTTATTTTCTAGACACTAGAAATCATTGTAGGTAAGTGAAATGCTGTGAGCACATAGACTTGTGAAATTCTCCATTTCTCCCCTCCTGTCTTGGCATTCTGTGAATTGAATACTCAGCGGCATTATGTTCTTCTTACGGCTCTTCATTTCGTTTCCTCGTCTTGGCTTCCTTACTTCTAGCAATAAAGCTAGTCACCTTGGGTGGGAATTTTAGACCTCACCCACCCCTTTTCCCCTAAAGTAATTGTGTGTCCCATCTTCCTGATGCTGTCTCCACAGTCCCTGTCAAAGATGCTCCCCTTTCCCAACTACCCTCACTGGGTCTTACCTGCTCCAAAGACCCAAGGGTCTCCTCTCCTCCTCCAGTCAATCTTAGTGCTATTGCTAGTTACTTTTCCCCCATTATGGTTCTGTTCCTTGACCACTGGCCAGGACTTTTCAGAGGCTTCTCCACATGAGTGCAGATTCCTATCTAACACAGAGCCTTTCGGAGGCCTGGCGTCCATTGGACTAAGGGCACTGCTGTCCAGTAGACCCCCCACTGGGTGCCAACTCCCCTGGGCTGTTCGTTGTTCCTCAGGCCCCACCTGCCTGGCCTTATCCCTTGCTATTTCTTGTACTTGGAGGTCTCAAACATCAGAGTCACCACCCAGCTGCGAAATCCTACCTCAAACACCACCTTCCTCAAGAAGCTTTTCAGAATTTTCCACACCATGTATAGAGAAAAGGGCCTCCCCCTTCCTTCCGCTTGGGAATCCAACAGATTGTGCCCAGCAGTGTTTCCATCTTGCCCTTCTTCTCTCTGCTAAAGGCTCCTGTTACATCACAAGCCTGACAGTTTCAAGGGCTCAACTAAATATTTTTGACCTATCTGAAATTGATGCATCTTTAAAGGACAGACTTTTTCAGCAAGTTGACAGAAGATGCCTGAGAACTGCTTGGAGAACCAGTCTGATCTCATATTCCCTTAGAGTAGGGATACAGAGCTCTGAGCCCCTCAAGGGCTGTAAAAAGCCAGTAAGCAATTGCCCTAATAGAGGGGCAAACAAATGGCGATTAGCTATTGAATAAGGGGAGATCATGCTGTCTGGGAGTGGCTGGTGGGAGCCTGCAAGTGAACGAGGGAGGAAAGAGCATTGTAGACAGTACCAGCTTGAACAAAGATTTGGATTGTAGGCAAGAGTGAAGGTAATATCAATGCTTTGTGGGAAGAGGAGAAAGGAGTCGTTAGGAAGTAAGGTTAGAGTAAGTGGCGAAGGGGTTTGAGTTCTAGGATGTATGTTGGGAACTGTCATCTCGGTTCCTGGGGAGCACTCACATAATCTTTGTTTCTAGATGATGATGACATGAGGCTGCCTCCCCCAACACTCTGTAATCTTCCCCACGGATCCAGAAAGAAGGATGAGAAGAAGGTGAGAGAAACCAGATAAGGAAGTTGTTGAAATAGACCAGATGAACGATAATGAAGCCCTGAGCTAGGCTGGGGGAAATGCTGATGAACAGAAAGTTGATACCTAGACGTAGGGAACAAGTTAAAAGGAAAAACATAATTCTAAGAGGTTTTTTGAGTTACATTTCTAAGGAAACAGACTTTTTTTGTTTTTAACCTCCCAGTTTGAAGTGGTCATGCACACTTTCTCATAAGGGTTTTAATTTATTTTCATCGTTTTCTTTTTTTGCTAAAAACACAGTCTTCCTTTAAAATAAATGTTGGCAACAACAACAAAACCTCTTTAAAGTTCCTCCTAAAACTAAATAGAGTAGGAAAGTAAAGATTCAGGGCCTTCTAGTAGAAGTTTCCCATCATCTCAGGTGCTGGGTTTCCAGATTGGGAAGAATGTTTGTGTCCTTGTAGTTTTCAGTTTAGTCCTTCCTTCCTTCCTTCCTTTTAAGATCTTATTTGAGAGAGAGAGAGCTCACTAGCTTAGTGGGGCAGGGCATAGAGAGAGGGAGAAGCAGACTCCCCACCTAGCAGGGAGCCCAACGTGGGCCTTGACGCCAGGATCCCAAGATCATGATCCTAGCTGAAGGCAGATAGATGCTTAACCAACTAAGCCACCCAAGTGCCCCCAGTTTAGTTCTGATCCCAAGTATATCAGAGATAATTCCACAGAAAAGTATGTTTGGAGTAAGAGATCAGGTGATAGGGAGAAAAGGATGTACAAAAATCTCAGCCTCAGAAGACTGATGCCTTTAAAGATTTGATAGTTTTGCCTATATTTGAGAATTACTTATCCTTCATCCAAAAAGAGTTGTCTCTTCCATGCATCAAAATCTAGGAAATATTGATGAATTGAATGAAATAGTCTGGTCACATATACTTTGTTTTTTTGTTGTTTTTTTTTTCAAGATTTTACTCATTTGATAAGAGAGCAAGAAAGCACAAGTAGATAGAGAGGCAGACAGAGGGAGAGGGAGAAGCAGGCTCTCCGCTGAGCAGGGAGCCTGATGCAGTACTTGACATGACCTGAGCCGAAGGCAGTCTCTTAACCAACTGAGTCACCCAGGCGCCCCTGGTCACATATTTTGAATACTGTAATAAATTCCTCTGTGGAGGAGAATGTGTGTATTGTAGGTGGACTTAAGATCAAAACACACAATTTTTTTTAAAGATTTATTTTATTAGAGGGAGGAAAGCACGAGCAGGAGGGGCAGAAGGAGAGAGAATCTGAAGCAGACCCGACACTATGCCCGGAGCCCAATGCCATCTCAATCCTGAGATCAGGATCTGAGCTGAAATCAAGAGTCAGGTGCTCATGTTGTAAAACTATGAATTCTGTTACGCTGAAAAGAAATTAAAAAAAAAAAGAGTCAGGTGCTCAGTCTCCCGAGTCACCCAGGGCCATGCAGTTTATCACAGTTCTTAATAACTCTCTTACTTCTTTAAGAAAAGAAACGATTGTTTTCTTTCTATAACACAGACCCATGGTTCTCAAGCAAGTTTCTCAACCAAGTTGAGAGTTTGCACCCACCTCTCCCTCCCCGGGACATTTGGCAAGGTCTAGAGACGTGTGTGGTTGTCACAGTGAGAGCAGGAGCTACTGTCATGTGTGGGCAGAAACTACGGATGCTGCCGGCCTCCTGCGACGCGCAGGACAGCTGCCGCAGCAGAGCTCTCCAGCCCGCAGTGACGGTGGTGTCCAGGTAGAGATCCCAGACGTTATTAGTACTAGTGTTGGTCATCAGTTTCATGCTGCGTTATCAAAAATTCTCACTTTTAATATAGATGCTGCCAGATGGACATCATCTAGAAAGCCAGTGTCAGAGTTAATTTCTAAAACATAACAAGCCATTGCCCAGGCTTTAAAAAAATAAAAAAGCCACTTACATGGTTTGTGACTAGACATGACTTTCTGCACACAGTACATGAGACTGATGGCAGCCAAATGAGGGTGTCATAGCAGAAAAATTCAGGGGACAGCCCCTCGAGTTGCAAAGCTTTGTTTATCCTTCTCGACTACCCTGGCTCTTGACTTCTACCTTTATATTTTAAAAAAGGGTATATCTGTAAATGCCTAGCAGGAACAGATTCTAAAAGAATTAAAACAGCATCATAAAACCTGGTCTTCCTGCTCTGGGTTGCAGTGTATATATACATCCATAGAATGTATGGTTCTTAAAATGCTGCTGAAATTAAGAATTTAACATGGTGTGCCTGTGTGGGGTCAAGATCTGGGGATCCTCCTCCCAGTCCCCCTAAATGGAAGTGTAGCACTGTTTTTCTTTCATTGCTATATATCTTCTCCCTTCCCAACATTTTAACAAAAGCATTTTTTTTTTTTTTTTTTGAAGTTCAGGTGACACAGAGGAAATTCAGATCTAAGAAAGAGACTGGAAGCAGACCTGCTGGTCTGGGAAGGTTTTCAGATATTGACTGAGTAACTGAATACCCGAGTCTCTGGGCGGTGGGGCAGAGAAGGGAGAGACAGGTCGAAGGAGGGAGTCTTACATGTTGTGGCACGCAAGGCCCACAACAGTGAGCTCTCAGAGGTGCCCACTGTGTGGTCGCCGGGACAGCACATCTTATATTTAATCATATAAACTGTCCCTTTCTGGAAGAGGAAACCAAGGCTGTGGGATCGTAGCCATGGTCCTACAGTCAACAGATGAAGGGTAGATTCAAACCCAGAGCCCCCTGACTGGGAAGCCGGAGCACAGTCCTGCTACAGTAGCCGGATCCCAGAGTTCTCAGGAACCTTCTGGATTTGGGTTGTGTTTTGTTAGCAGTGAGTTCACTCCGGTGGTATTATATTTGTGTTTTAGAGATAACTCTTCGGCAGCAAGTGGGGGTGGCCCTTTGTAACTCGCAAGTTGCACAAGGAGGGTGGAAATAGCAAATAATACATCCCATTGTTCTTGGGGACTGCGCTGAAGTCTCTCAGGGCAGGCTGGGTGAATCATGAAGAGGATATAATCTCAGGTATGAGAAAGCATTTTGATTGAGGCTGTAATTGTTCTTTGGGTGTTTTTATCTTTCCTTTACATTTTACAAAGCCGCTTGTCAGCCGTAAGACCTACATACTGTTCTGCTTATCTAGTCTCATTCTTCTGCTTGTCTAGCAGGAAAAGCTCACAAATCCGAGGGCTTTTTGTTCCCCCAGTCTCCTTTTGGAGCACTATGTGGAAGGGTCTGTGTGTTCCCAAGGTATAAACTGGCGAGGGAAAGAGCAGTCCTTTCATTTGAGCAAAATGCCATGTCTGGATCAGTAGGGCAGATCACTGGAAACATCAAGAATAAAAAGACATTGAAAGGAACCTATGAAATTCCTGGCATATATAACTTCATTTTGCCTTAGTCCTGCTCTCTTTCTGAATTCACGCACATATGTTGTTACATAGTGGGGGAGCAGTCTTTTTTATGAAGCGATAGAGGGAAAGTCAGAGGATGAGATGATGCATTTTACCTGTTGCTGGAACGATTCAGAAATTGTCTTCTCTTTGATACCATGTTCCTGGTGAGTTTTGTCATTCCCACTGAGCGTGTTGCTGTGGCAGAATGATGCCCATTGTTGCGGCTGGTGTCCATTCGTCCCTGGACCACTGTCTTCATGCTTGACCAGCCAGACAGTGCCACACTTGGCTTGGTAGTAATACCAGACCCTGAATGACATGGGCTCCAAGATGCTAAGGTGGCAGGAACCACCCTTGGATCAGTTCCGTGGTTCCTGGCAGACTCAAGTTTATCGCCTCCTTCCTTGTGGCAAACAGCAACAGTTGGAATCAGGAAGAAGATGAGGGTTCCCATGTTCATGTCTGCTTCTTTGTGGCTGTCTTAGTCTTGTTGGGCTGTTACAACAAAATACCACACACTGTGTGGCTTATAGACGACAGAAATTTGTTTCTCACCGTTCTGGAGGCTGAGAAGCCCAAGCTGGTTGTGCCATCGAGGTGGAAGGAACTAGGCAGCCCCCTGAGGTCTCTGATAAGAGCACTAATGCCATTCATGAGGGCCCCACCCTCATGACCTAAGCACCTCTGAAAGGCGGCCCTACCTTCTAATACCATCACATTGGGCTTTAGGATTTCAAAATATGAATTTGGCAGGGCCAGGGGGACACATTGAGTTCATACCAGTGGCCTGACAACTTGAACTCCCCCCCCCCCCCACTAGAGTGCATACTGTACCAAAATGACAACGTAGAGGGGTGGTTCATTGACCTGGCTCCACTTAGAGGTTTTGTGACCTTTTATCGGCGCCTCAGTTTCATCATTTATAAAATAGGGATAATCATACCTATCTCATTTAAGTACCGCTAGGCTGAAATGAGCATATATGTAACTAACACGGGGAGAAGAGCATCGGGCTTATCCTGAGTGTAGTCTCTAAGTAGTTTCTGCTGCTGTTGCTGTTACTTTATTGGTGATACAGTCAGACAGGAAAGGAAACAAGGTTCCAAATTTTGACAAGGAAGAGGAAAGTTCCTCCTCAGAAAATCCAAGTAAATCAACTGAACCGAAGATTATATATATTTAGTATCAGAATTTCGTGGTCAAGTATAAGATGAGGTTATAAAAATCGATAATGTTTCTGATATTCTAGAAATAACCAAATAGCGAATGTCATTTTTGCAGAGTAGTACAGAGCAGCATTCCCAGAACACACTGTTGTTTCCATTGTACAGGATCTTTGCTTGATGTAAATGAAGATGGTTAAGCCTTGAAATGTCAACACATCTGTTACTCAGTAAGACAGTGATTCTTTGTTGGCATGTGAGAACATGTTAAATGTTATGTATGTATTCGTTTTAATATTTAAAATGTCCCTCCTACCTTTACATGAAGGATCTTATTTACAGATTGCCTCTAAGTACTTGTTTTGAGAGACCCTGAATATTTTCTACCATACTTTTAATTCAGCCCTTTGTCTGAGCAGAGACAGTTTCTTACGATCATTTTCCAGATTTTTTTTTTTTCCAAATTCCTTTAAGTACACATAGACCCCTGTTAGAAGTTAAGGTTCCTACAGTCTATTTGTGGCTAACACAGTGGTGACTGCGGCAGTTCCTACTCTGGGATGGCCCTGTTTGGTCATTTTCAGTACAGAGAACATGTAAATTCGATCGAAGAGCCAGGACTGTGCCATTGTCTTTTTTAAATTTATCCAGTGTTGGGCCACCTGGGTGGCTTAGCTGCTTAAGCAGCTGCCTTCAGCTCAGGTCATGATCCTGGAGTCCCGGATCGAGTCCCACATTGGGCTCCCTGCTCTGTGTGGAGTCTGCCTCTCCCTCTGTCCCTCAACCTGCTCTCATGCTCTCTCTCTCTCAAATAAATAAAATCTTTAAAAAAGTAATAAAACTAAAATCTATTCAGTGTTAGACTCAATTCTTGATCACTGGATCTAACCATTGTCTTTAATAGATGATTTCCGGTTTGCCTGGCTTTAAGGATAGGCAGGGTATTCAGCATGATGATGCTGTACCTGCCTGAGACCCGATTCAAGGAATAGGTTACTCCACTTGGCAGCTTTTGAATGGATTGAGTTTCTCAAGTGATTCATGACTCACTTAACTGCTCTGTATAAGATTAGGGAGGTTCCCCAAACTCAGACAAACCTGTGAGAAAAACCCATATAGTCTAAGATTTACAGTCTTAAGAATTGTACTTTCCATTATGCAGCCTCTTAGGTGGCTGAATGGGGTGTAGTAGGTTTTAGAGTTGGAGTCAGAAGTTACAGATTCTAGTGCTTGCCTCTGCGCTTTCCATTACCATCTCTGTAACTTTAAAAGGTATCTTTATCCTTTCTTAGGTCCCAAATTTTAATGACTGATGGTAATACTTATGATATTAAATAAATTGTATGTAGAAGCTTTGCAAACTATAATGAACTATCCTTTTGCCAAGCATTGCTTTTAGTAGATTGAGATTTTCCCAGTTTTTCATATACTTAGCTCCTCCTTTAGGAAAAGTGGGCACCTTTTGTGCTTAGAATGAATGGTACCTGGTCTTAAAGCCATTCTAAATCCCTCACCTCAAATGTCGTTGTTGGAAGGGCTTTTCCTTCTTGTAAGTCTCATAGCACTTTATTGAAAGTGTCTGGGACTTCAGTACTTAAAATGCCTTTTATGTGTGTCTGCTACTTTATTATAAGCTCTTGAGTATAGTAGTTCATTTATCTTTGAGTTCTTCATAGTCCCTTGCCGTGTGCCAAGTACATGGTAGATGTTTAAATGGTTGGATAAATGAGCACATGAACAAGGATCAGATTGATGCATGTCTTATTTACCATTTAGAGTTCTCAAAGGCTCATATTTTCAAACATTTTTATTTTTAGAACCATTCAGGCATTTTCCTTTCGCCTTTCATCCTTTTCTGTCTTCCCTTATCATCATGATATATAATTTATATACATATTTCTAGAGGTACTGCTTAAAATTAATGCTCAGTTCACTTTTGTTGGAGACACATTGTTTTGCTTGAATGCAAGAAAGGGTCTAGCATAAGGTGAGTATTATCAGTTCAGTTTAAGCTGGAGGTAGAACATTGTCAAACAGGCATAGGTAAACAAGGAAAATCCTACTGGCAGGGGAGATGGAGAGTTAAGTCATTGATCCAAGAACATAAACATTTATGTTTAGAAAACCAAGCTGCAAATTAAAGGAAGCACTCTAATTACCGTACAGAGCAAGGACTGGAGACGTATGTAATAACTGAACACATTGTATAAAATTGGCCAGTTGCCTAGAAAAGGAATTGATGACCATGTGACCTCATTTTACCTTCTAACATCTACTTGGATGTTGCTCAAGTCTTTTAAGACCACATTGGAAACATTTGCTAGGAAATATGTAGTGTGAACTCTGGGTTCATATTCTTCAGTGGAAGTGGAGGCATTTCACATATGAGAACTCAGACCAGTCTTAACTCTATTATTGATGAAAGCGGCTGACATCACGTGCTTGGTATTAGCAAATTGGTGTATTGGCAGAATGAAATCTGTGAGCATGTTCTCCATCAATTTCGAACACTGTGTATTTGTAGTTTATTTAGGGTGAATCCCAGCAGTTTCATTTTTGGGTTCACTTTCTAGAAATTCTCATTTGTAATTTTATAAGGCCTTAAAGACTGATTTAACAGAAGCAATTATAAGAGACTTGCCATAAATGGGCACGCCACTGACAGCAAATCTGATCCACTTTAAAGCAGAAAATGGCGGAAAATGACCAGGTTCCTCTATCTCTGAAGGGTGAAAAATAGGACAGCACATAGTGTCCAGCCTTGGTGATCTGGAAATACTGAGGGCAGCTAGAGCCTGTTATATGATTGTTGTCCCATGTTGGCATCATCTTCTAGTGGCCTTATTCTCAGGTATATACCCTGAACACGTGAAAATTCATGTTTTCAATTTCTTGTCAGAGTCTTCTTGGGAAAATAGGCAAGAAGAGAAAAATAATAGGTCTTTTTTCTTTTCTTTCTTTCTTTTTTTTAAGGTTTTATTTATTTATTTGACAGAGAGAGACACAGTGAGAGAGGAAACACAAGCAGGGGAGTGGGAGAGAGAGAAGCAGGCTTCCCGCTGAGCAGGGGCCCCCCCGCCCATGTGGGGCTCCATCCTAGGACCCTGGGATCATGACCTGTGCCAAAGGCAGATATTTAACGACTAAGGCACCCAGGCCCCCCCCTTTCTTTTCTTTTTTATAATTTGACCAAACCAGATGATATTGAACAGTTGTTACCCAAGGAGAGAAAGCTTTCTTTATGTTTTACACCGTTTTCCACTTTGTCTGTGAGTGAAGGTAGATGAGGGACGTGAGCATCTGTATGTTCTCTTGTTCCCTGGAGAACTCAGCCAGGGAGCATAAGAAGTGACATGTTCAGCAGGAAGTGCCTATTACCCATTGTCGCCTTCGATTCATTGTGCCCCCCCCCCAAAAAAAAATTCATTGCTTTGGGAGTTCTACCCAGTCTTGTCTCCTGTATCCCAGGGTGCCATTGATTTGTTGTTGTTGTTTTTTTTAAGATTTAATTTATTTATCTGAGAGAGAGAGCATGAGAGAGAGCATGAGAGGGGAGAAGGTCAGAGGGAAAAGCAGACTGGGAGCCCAATGCGGGACTTGATCCTGGGACTCCAGAATCATGACCTGAGCCGAAGGCAGTTGCTTCACCAACTGAGCCACCCTGCTGCCCCCCCCCCTTTTTTTCCATTGATTTTTTTATACCCGTGTCTGTTCCATGCTGGTAGGAAGAAGGAATCCTTGCTCCCCACAAATGGGACCTGGTTTTTACCCAAGTATATAAAATTTCCTTTTATTAAAACATATCCAGAAAGAGTTGAGTTTTGACATGATAAATAAATAGTATTATCTTCCAAGTTGATAACAGCAGTTTTGTGTGTCTCCTTCAGCTAGGCTGTTTGTTTCCTTTTTTTTTTTATCCTCTAATTAAAAATAAAAGTCAGATACTTATCTACTCTTTATGGAGATCTGTGATTAGTGCTTTTGAACCTTTCTGCTGTATACAGACTAGGGAGAGTGGTTAATACAGAAAGCTTTATCAGACTCGTTCGTTCTGAGAACTGCCAGGAGAACTTCTAGGGGAGGGAAGCTGGCATAGCAGCAGTGAGCGTAGGAGTTCAAGGGCGAGTGGAGAGAGCTATAACCAAAATGAAGCTGCTCGGAGGCTGGGGCTTAAAAAACAGCACCGCACTCAGCTTTCTCCAGTAAGGACCCTTGACCTGCTTTCTTCTCTGGAAGTCCTTGGGGGTTACCTTTATTATGTTCCAGTTCTGACCTCTTGCCCCATTTCCTGGTAGAGGGAACTGAAGCCAAATCCAGTGGCTATTCAGCTGACACGGCCAGTTTAACCAGTATTCCCAGCTCTGTTGACACTGCAGCACCACAGTAGAGTGCTTTGTGTGTTGTTCTTTTTCGTCATGGTGAGACAGGTGTGGAGGCTTCACACGGTGGAACCTGTCCCTCTCTGATGACTCACTGGGTGTCACTCTTCAGGTATATATGCTCAGTACCCCCTTGCTAGGAGGTGGTTTGCCCACAGAGGTAGAGCTCCTAAGGCTCTGTTCCTTAGATGGTATCTTTAAACCCCTGGAAAACATTCCAAGTGGGTAATGGTTCTCTATCTTCAAAAAATCAATAGAATTGGGTGTGTCTGTTTCCTATGTTTCTCAGAAGTAAGAAACATTTGTCAAACGGTAGAGTGCAGCACATAGAGGTCTTGGGTTTTGATTTAGAAGAGGGAGAGAGAGTGTCCTTGTGTCTATGTTTGTGATTCTTATAACTTGAGGGGTGGTTTAAGTGTAAAGATACAGTTTGCTTTATTAGTACCTAATAATCAACAATAAAGATTTTTTTGTGTTTGCACTGTTGTGTGTATATATGAGTATGTATGTTTATATTTTATATACACACATACACACATGTAGAAACATATAGAGGAATGTATGAAAGAATGGCCACCAAGATGTCGACATTGGCCTTCTCTAGGTGGTGAGATAGCAACGGATTTAAAAAAGAACAAACCAACCCAGACCCTTCCTTTAGCCCTGTTTCTGTGTCACACATCTCCACTCCTCCCCTTTCATTTATCTCCTAACTTGCTCTGACTTTCGTTCTTATAACTTTACTGAAATGCTTTTACTAAGATCCTTAGTGCATCCTGCTTTCTACTTACTTGGGACACTTTCCAGTCCTTTCCTTGCTGGACCTTTCTACCACATTCAAGACAAGTGTTTGTTTTGCTCCTTGGAATTCTGGACCTACGGGCCACGAGGACGTCAGCACCCGCTTGCGGCTCTTCCCCGAGCTCTGGCTCTCGGGGCCACCCACACCGGGTCTTGTTGTCACCCAGAGTGCCATCCCTGGCCCACTCTTCTCCCTCCCTGACATTAGTCCTTAGGAGCATCTTAGTCAACCCGCCCTTCAACCTGCTCTTCTTCCTGTATCCTATTTGGTGGCATCACAACCCAAGCCAGAAACTTGGTAGTCTGCCCACGACTTCATCCCCCACATCCTGTGATTAAAAGTCTACTGATTCTATCTACTCTGCATATCAAATGTGTCCTTGAAAAAAAAAATTCCTGCTGCCCTAATTCAAACCCACTTCCCTTTTCATTTACAGTAGCCTTTGAACTCCCTCCAGATTTATTCCCCCCAAATTTGTTACCCACACAGTAGCCAGAAAGGTCCTTGGTACTGAAAACACACAAGGTGCCCCATGATGTGGTTTAGTTATTCAGGAAGAAATTAAGAAGTCTTCATTTTGAATGATACCTGACCCACCCCCACACCCCCCAATTTTTTTTTTTTATGTATTCAACTGAAAGTTTTGTTTATTAACAACCATTCACTTAACTGTTCTCTCATTTTAAAAGACTATGTGGTCTTCAACTATGTATATGTATTTATTATATATATATATATATATTTGGCATAACATTTGTTATGTATTATGTATGTTATATATAACATATATGGTATGCTAAATATTTTATTAAGCTTAATATGTATTAAGCTAAATATATATATTTTTATATGTAGTAAATATATATATTAAGGCTGTATACACACACACACACACACAGAGCCTGCAACAAATAACATTGTCAACAAAGTATCTTTTCCTTTGTTAGTGCTGAAAGTAGAAGGAAAGAGTTTCAGATCTGTAAGCTTTAAAAAAATTCTCTACAAGGCCAATTATAACTATCTTTTCTCCAAAGTATAAAAATATTTAAAAAGTATATATGTGAAGTATACATATATATGCTTAACATATGCATAGTTCAAGTAATTTGGATCATTATCCAAATTCATGATGTGAAAGCCATTCTACATCTTGTAAAGAAGCATATGGGCCCTGAAATGTGAATATACTTTGGGAATTAGTTATGCCTTTCACTCACTCGTTCTCAGGATGTCTGATAACTTGCAGGTCTGCTGGAATATCATCCTCCTTAAAGCTATTTGTTGGAAAAGCAAGACAATGCAATATCATGCAGATGCCTGTGCTGATCCGTCTTCCCTTACAACAATGGGGTAGGTGTACCATTCAGATCAAATGCAGGCTGTTTGCCCACCTTCTGTGAGGACAGTTGCTACATTTTATATTGAAGCCCCAAGCCAATTTTTCTTTTCTTAATAAAAGTGCTGAGCAATCGCTTTTGTTTGTTGAATTACACTGTTATTTGTTATTGCCGGGGAGCTGTGTTTCTCAGATTCCTGATCAAAATGCAGAGCCTATTTTTGAAAAGCCACATTCATATTGTGTGTGCATATGTGGGAGAGAGGGAGGGAAGGGGACAGAAGGGGAGATAGAAGGGGAAGAAGAGGAGAGGACTGTGTGAAAGAATGAGAAAGAGTGGCCAGGAATGAGCTAGGAAAGTAACTAGGGCTGGCTTGTGAAGGGTCTTTATGTATCCACTTCCATTCATTAAAATGAATAATTTAATCACTGTACTTAGCATTAGGGTCTGTAGAGACTTTATGACTTTAATATATAAAAGATAGTGTTCCTGTGATCTAGAGGTTATCAGTGAGGCAGTGGGAACAATGACTCAGTGTCAAAGGAGAATGGTGTTTTTACTAACTGAAGAAATATTGAAACCTCTCTTTCAGTTCTACTATATAGCTTTTTTGCATGAAAATCACCTGGCCAGCTATGACACACTGCCAACAGATATGAAATCCATAGGTTCATAGAAGTTTGGTCAAGTTTTCAAAGAGTAAATAGCTCCGTTTTGATCAGTCGTCCTCATTGGCTGCAGACATTTATTTCTTTTAAAGATGTTATTTATTTATTTTAGAGAGAGCAAGAGCACGACCAGGGGGGAGGGACAAAAGAAGAGGGAGAATGCCAGGCAGACTCTGTGCTGAGTACAGAGCCCAATGTGGGGCTCAGTCCCACAACTCTGAGACCTGACTTGAACTGAAGTCAAGAGTCAGATGCCCAACCCAATTGAGCCACCTAGACACCCTGACTACAGACATACATTTATTTACTTATTTTCAAGGGACCTCATTAGCGCAGTAGGTGGCGTGTCAGTCTCATATTTATTTATTTTCAGTCTTATCTCAGAAAGGTTTTCTGGTTTTTTTAAAACATTTTGAAATTTTACTTCAATTAATTAACATATGATATTAGTTTCAGAGATACAGATCTGTGATTCTTCAGTCTTTTTTTTTTTTAAAGATTTTGTTTGTTTATTTGACAGACAGAGATCACAAGTAGGCAGAGAGGCAGGCAGAGAGAGAGGAGGAAGCAGGCTCCCTGCTGAGCAGAGAGCCCGATGTGGGGCTCAATCCCAGGACCCTGGGATTATGACCTGAGCCGAAGGCAGAGGCTTTAACCCACTGAGCCACCCAGGTGCCCCAGTGTGATTCTTTAGTCTTATAGAATACCCAGTGCTCAGTACATCACATGCCCTCCTTAATGTCCATCACCCAGTTATCCCATCCCTCCACACCGCCCCCCCCTTCATTTTGTCTCTTATGATTAAGAGTCTCTTAATGGTTTGCCTCCCTCTCTGGTTTCATCTTATTTTATTTTTTTTTCTTTCTTCCCCTATGATCCTCTGTTTTGTTTTTTAAATTCCACATACCTGTGAGATCATATGATAATTGTCTCTGGTGGACTTATTTCACTTAGCATAATACCCTCTAGTTCCATCCACATCATTGCAAATGGCAAGATTTCCTTTTTGATGGCTGCATAGTATTCCAGTGTGTGTGTGTGTGTGTGTGTGTGTGTGTGTGTGTGTGTGTGTGTGTCTGTGTGTGTGTGTGTATACACCACATATTCTTTATCCATTCATCTGTCGATGGACATCTGGGCTCTTTCCAGAGTTTGGTGATTGTGGACATTGCTGCTATGAACCCTGCAGAGGCTGTGGACATTCATTAAACAGTGATTTCCTGTGGCGGGCCAAGCAGTGGTGATATGAGGAAGAGGATGACAGGCTTGAAACTACGCTGTATGATAATACAATGGTACATACATGTCATCCTTCGTTTATCCAAACTCATAGAATGTACAACACCAAGAGTGAACATTAAACTGTGGGCTTTGGGTGATTATGATGTGTTGTAGGTTCATTGATTATAATAGATGTGCCATTCTGGTGGAGGTTGTTGATAATGGGGGAGGCTGTGCTTGTATGGGAAGGCAGGAGATAGATGGGAACTGTCTGTACTTCTTAGTTTTGCTTGTGAACTTAATACTGCTCTAAAAAAATAAAGTCTTAAAAAAAAAAAAGGCAAGTAGATGTGATTTGCCTGGAATAAGGAGATTAGTGTAGATGGGAACTCCTCAAACATGTCATAGTCTTTGTGACCTGACAGGAATGCCCTTCTGGCTGTGCATCCTCAAGCCCCAATTAATGTCACTTCCCATGCGGAATGTTGTCTGGCTTCCCTGAGCAGTTAGCCATCCCTCCTATAAGGGAATTCACTCTTCTTAATGCCACATAGCCTTTCACTTCATATGGTTATTATATTTCATGTCTCTCTGGCTAGCTCAGGATTGGGACAGGACTCTGTACATCATCCTTGTATCCCGGAAACCTAGGAGAGTGCCTCGCTTGCAAGTGCTCGATAAACAAGACAAAATTTGGACTTTGACAACGAAGACCTTATATTATAGATTATTCTTCTTGTGTTTTGTCTTGACAGGGAGCTAATTTCAATACTAAGTAAAATATAAGAAATTTCTCAGAGGAGTGTATTTTCTATAACTCAATGGAATTGGGCTAATTCTAGATATTATAAAACTGGCAGGAGAAGAAAAAGGCGTAGTCTAAGTCTTAGACACAAAATTATAATCTTGGTCTAAGACAACCAGTTGATTGTCTCTGAATTTATAGTAAGAAAAAACATGCTTTTACCCATATCAATTGGTATTATATGCATATACATATCTACTAAAGTAGTGTTTTTCTACCAGTCAGAAATCAGTAACTGATGTTTTTGCTGCTAGTTCATTGGTATTATCTTGATCAGTTTCATTTAAATAGAGGTTACCTTCTATTTTCTGCTTTGCAGAAAATGAAGGGATTTACGTCAATATATTATAAAAGAAAGTGTTTACTGCTTTTATTTTGTGTCATTTTTGTTGTTGTTGTCATTGGTTTTATTTGACATGAATCCGTCGGAAAATCAGAAATGGAATTTGAGGGATGCCTGGGTGGCTCAGTCGATTAAGGTTAAGCGGCTGCCTTTGGCTCAGGGCCTGATCCCAGGGTCCTGGGATCCACCCTCATGTCAGGCTCCCTGCTCAGCGGGGAGCCTGCTTCTCCCTCTCCTTCTGCCCCCTCCCTGCTTGTGTTCTCTCTTACTCTCCCTCTCTCTCAAATAAATAAATAAAATCTTAAAAAACAAAAACAAAAACCATTAGCACTGCTGAATGGCTGTAGGAGTAAGAAGGCTTAGGGGAGATTAAGATGTTTAAGTAGGTTCCCAACCTTGCCCTTTCCATGTAGCCTAAATAACATCAATAACTTCTCCATTTTTATTTTTTTTTTAATTTAAATAGAACTATTAGCATTCAGCGTTGGGTTTTTTTGGTTGCTGTTTTTTAAATTCAGGGTGTTGAGTGTGCGGCACATGACCCTAATATGATGATACTTGGTTTCTCAACCTTGCATTCCACCTGTTGACAGTAAGTACTGAAGACCTAGATTCCACCCACTGGTTTTTCCAGAATATTTGTAGGACTTTCTCAACACCTAAAAGCTGCCAGCCCAGTTTTGGTATGTAGACCTCCCAGCCAGGCGGAAGCAAAGTATAATTTAAATCACTCTTCTTTGTTGCATAACTGCCGGTTGACTGTGGTACTTTTAGTTAATAGTTTAACCAGAGTTTATCTCATATTTAAGATATGGGGGCTAGACTTTCTTGTAAAAATGGATCGGGAGAGTGATTAAAAGCTGCAGTGTCACAGATTTCTAGTCTACCAACCGGTTAGGTTTTTGGATGGATGGATCTCAGTGAACAAGAATGGTTCTCTTTTATATGCAGATCTCTTCCTATAAATATATAAAACTGTAGTCTAAAGACATTGCTCTTTCCTGTCTTCTCCTGGAGTGACCCTTGCCTAACTTAACTTCTAAGTTCATCCATGTAGCCAGTATTTGTTGAGGACTCTTTTATGACAAACACTATTAGTCACTGAAGTACAAGGAAATCCTAAGCCTATCTGAAATACTGTTACAACATAAGGTAGTAAGTAGCACTAGAGGGGCAAACACAAGATGCTAGCTGTCTGGAAAAGGCTCCTAACCAAGCTAGAGTAGAATTGGTGGAATTACAGGTGGTGTTCCTGCTGGGTCACAGGGTGGGGAGGGGAGAAGATTGTTACAGAAATAGCAGTATATTTCAATGAAATAAAATTACATATTTGAAACTACTGGAGCCAACAGTTTGAAGGAAAAGTGGGGAGATGGGGCGGAATTGGTAAACAGGAGTCTGGTCTGGAGGACCATACGTGATTTACTAAGACTTTCAGCGACATCTAAGGCATATTATTTGCAGGGGTTCTGAAAATACTTAGCCACCTCCATGAGTCCTCCCCTGCCTTAAATGGGGATTTTTCTCTTTTAACTTTTCCTTGTTAAGTGCATTATATCCTTAGGTTTAACTCATACTAAAAAAAAAAAAAAATCACACTTCTTTTGCATTATTTTAATGATGTTGCTCTCCTTCCGAAATGAGCCTGAGGGAGTTAAGATTGGTGTTGAGAGGAAGGCCCCTGGGTGAGGGGCTTGGTGGCATGGGGGAGGAGAGGGGGTGGCATGGGTGGATAACTAAAAGGCAATTGGAGTGTGAAGCAGGGGGAGTCTTGAAATGACATATGGACAGGTTTTGGTCAACACTACCTCCTCATTTCCATTTCCCATTTCCCCATCATAATATGTAAAGGATATTTACTTATATCACATTTATGTATAGGATCTATATTTTTTGAACTAAAAATTGAAACCATGATCTTATAAAAGATTTTTGTGCCACTTCCTGGAAGATATTTGGACTCTTAACACTGGATTTACAAGAAATCTCCATGATACATTTGTACAGCAACCAGAATACTTGAAATCAAAATAGTTTCTGTTGCTTTAGTGTAACTATGGGTGTGGAATGACAGTATTTCATGATGATGTGAATGGCTAGTATTTTTTTTCCAGTTGGGTAAACTGAAATATCTATCATTGCCAGAATAGTAGAACATCAGAGTTAAAGTCAACTGAAATGATACTTATTGTTTCCCAATAAAAATAGAATTAATTTTGTATATATAAAGGTTCTGTTTATATTTGAAATTACTGTTTTGAACCAGCATTCTTCCTGAAGGCTGAGACATAAAAACAATTCCATCTCACTGCCCTTTGCCTGTTTTTAATTCCTATAAATGATTAAGAACACAGGTTTGAAGAAGTCTTGAGTTTGAGTTTTTGCTTTACCACTCACTATTCTGTGATTTCATTAAGTTCACTTTCTGCTTTAATTTACTTTAAAATACTGTATGTGAAGGTCTTGATGTTTTCGTGTGCTCATATGTTTCTGGCACATGGTATATTCTCTTATTTAAAATTTTTGATCTAATTATCTTCATCTCGTGTACTTTTCTTAATGTTTTTCTGCTCCTGCTAATATTTGCTTTATGTTTATAAAGTAGTTTGCTGTACATTGCTTTATGTTTATAGAGTAGTGAGCTAAATTAGACAATTTTATAAATGTGTTTTACTAACATTAATGTGGTCATGAGATAGAATGTTTGGTAACACTAACATACCACATTTTTTAAAAATCCATAAATAAATTCTTGCTTTAGATTTCGTTTTTCTGTCACGTGTACTGTTTCTGTGCTGCGTGGTCTGTGTTGGGGAGGGGAGGCCTGGGGTAAATGCTTACGGAAGGGAAATGCTGAAATTACTCTCTTCATGGTACCAGCATGATAATCTTGACCAGAGTACACCTTAAAGTTGGATCTGGCAAGGGCTTCTCCTTTGGTTATTTCAGAAAGGTCCATGAAGAATACTGGAGCCTCTTCAAAACAGCACCCCCTTCTTCATGTTGATGACTGGAGATCCACCAACTGTAAGGCTTTGTCTGTTTTGAAAGTTCAGGATGGGGGCTCCTGTGGCTCAGTTGGTTAAGCATATGCCTTCAGCTCAGGTCATGATCTCAGGGTCCTGGGATTGAGCCCTTTGTCAGGCTCTCTGCCCGCCTACTTCTTCCTCTGCCCCTCCGCCCTGCTTATGCTCTGTCTCTCTTCTCTCTCACTCAATAAAGAAATAAAATTAAATTTTAAAAAAAAGTTCAGGATGCTTCAGTATTCCTCGTGTGAGTATAGGGGCATTGAATTAGCTCATAAGCTTTTTCTTAGATTTGAAAATTTTACACATTTTCACATCTTTTATTAAAACCTGATGTGTTAGGAATGAAGACTGAGAGCTAGGTTTTCAGTGCCTATATCAAAAGGAATTTCCCACCACGAATTGAAAATCTTACTAAAATCAAGGAAATCCTCAAAAAAAGTTTATTTATTTCACTTTCACCTGCCACATATAATACATAGATGATCATTGATAATGATAATTGTGACCAAGATGGTTAACTATGCAGTTACGACACCATATTCATTTTATAAAGAAACAATTGAAAGGTGATATCCAAAAAAGGGGGAATGAAACCATGGATTAAAGGTAGTGGTTAGGCAGGGTTTGTTTTTTTTTTTTAAGATTTTATTTATTTATTTGACAGAGAGAGATCACAAGTAGGCAGAGAGGCAGGCAGAGAGAGAAGGGGAAGCAGGCTCCCCGCTGAGCAGAGAGCCCGATGTGGGGCTCGATCCCAGGACTCTGGGATCGTGACCTGAGCTGAAAGCAGAGGCCCTAACCCACTGAGCCACCCAGGCGCCCCTAGGCAGTTGTTTTTATTTTTTTAATTTTTAATTTTTAATTTTTTTTAAAGATTTTATTTATTTATTTGAGAGAGAGGCAGTGAGAGAGCATGAGCGAGGAGAAGGTCAGAGGGAGAAGCAGACTCCCCGTGGAGCTGGGAGCCTGATGCGGGACTCGATCCCTGGTCTCCGGGATCATGACCTGAGCCGAAGGCAGTCGTCCAACCAACTGAGCCACCCAGGTGTCCCTAGGCAGTTGTTTTTAATAACTTTAAAATAATTGGTGCCCTAAAGATACACGATGTCCTCAAGTAAGATTGTTTTGCCTAGAGACAGGAAAATATTTTTTCCTTTAAGAAGCATGGGTATACTTTTGCAATAATCATGAGGGAAATTGTGATATATCTAATTTTTCAGGATTATTTCCTTTTGTTGAGACAGGCCCATCAATTTTGATTCAAAACCAAACCCCTCATATACTTTATTGACAGTACTGAATACTTAGAAGCTACAGTTCCAATTTACCTCTACAATTTAAGCAAATTTGATACACGAACCCAGATATAGAGGTGTTTAAATTAAATTAAATTATTAAATGGGATGCCTGGGTGGTTCAGTCAGCTAAGCATCTGGCTCTTGATTTTGGCTCAGGTCATGATTGAGCCCAGCGTTGGGCTCCACCTCAATGGGGAGTCTGCTTAAGATTCTCTCTCTCCCTCTGCTCCTCCCATTTCTGTAAAATTATAATTCATGAATTAAATTATTATATACTTGACATATTTGCCGTACGATTGTTTGGAAGAGCAGTCTTGGCTTGTCAGTATAAAAGCGGTTTAATATGGATACAGATTTACAGTTTAAAAAGAGGTGCACAATTGGGCAACTATAATTAGTGGGATATTACTGTTTCAAAAATGCAATCGCAACTGATAAAGATCTTATTAGAATACACTCTTGTTTTGGTAGTTAAAATATCTTGAATTTTGCTCTTTTGAAATTGAAAGTGGAAGGGGAGCTCAAAATATGAGTAGATGGTTAGGTTGTCCCTTTGATGTTTTGCACTGTGTTTTATTCTAGTAAACACTAGCCTGGCCATCATTCGATCAAACCATGTAAATTGGTTTCTTTCAGCTGTTTCATATTTGAGTGTTTTGTGATCTCCAGTCATTTTTCCATTCTGCAATTGGCCTTTATAACTAATGATGAAAAACTGAGAAAATTACACATTCAGTTTTTCCATCATTGATTAGCTGCATGTATTTATATTACAGATCTGTATTACAACTGAAGGAATATTACAATTTCAAATATTATTTGTAATTTAAAGTACATGACAGTGGATGTTAGATCATTAATCCACAAAAATTCTCCGAGAGAATTTAATTTCATCATCAGTTGCAAAGGGCATGAAAATGTCTTAGACTTAGAAGGTGACAGTTTCCAGAGAGAACTTTTGATTACCCTAAGGGTAAATGTACCAGAATGGAAAGGAAGTGTGAATAGTGAATACTGATGCCAGGATGAATGAATGAGAGAGTGTTCCTGGGATAGGAATTCTTGGAACCACAACATCTGGTGTGGGAGATGCTGAAGATCACAGCTACCCACTCCAAATATTGAGGATTTGCATGCATGGTTATTGTACCTCTATACCTCCACCTCTTTCCCCTTCCCCCGCCAGACCAACTGTGGTTATTTCTAGTAGCTGTGGAAGGTAGCAGGAATGGCTTATACACTTTTATTTTTGTACCGTTGCTTGAAAGTAGTCAGTGCTGAGCAATGCATATGGATGATCACACTTAAAATGGAGATATGTTGTTCTGTACTCAACATCTTGGTTATTAAGATGCCTTCAAAAGAGGGACACCTGGGTGGCTCAGTTGGTTAAGCGGCTGCCTTCGGCTCAGGTCATGATCCCAGCGTCCTGGGATCAAGTCCCACATTGGGCTCCTTGCTCGGCAGGGAGCCTGCTTCTCCCTCTGCCTCTGCCTGCCACTCTGTCTGCCTGTGCTCGCTCTCTCTCTCTCTCCATCTCTCTCTGACAAATAAATAAATTTAAAAAAAAAAAGATGCCTTCAAAAGAGAAATGAATGAATGGATTCAAAAGAGAGATTCCATTCCATTTTCTGCCTATTGATTTAACTTCTTGATGTTGAGTTGATAATGAGGTAAACATAGTACCTTTTATAAATTCTACTAGAAAATAAAAATAGCTTATGAACTTTTCTAAATTAATTGGCTTAAACAGGATATTGGAAAACACAAAATATGGATGTAAATAAAGTCTTTCATAAAATGTCTTGATTCCATTTCCCATTTTTGGGGGGTGGGCCAAATTTTCAAATACTTTTGCCTGAAAACAATTTTCTTTCTAAAATCAGAACATAAACGAGAGTTGGCCTATATACCCAGATGAATCAGTGGTTAATCACACTATTAAAGTTTGTAAGATTGATATGTTCAGAGGTAGTATTTTAGTTGATTCTTCTTTTTTAATCTTATTGAAGGGAAGCAAATATCCAGAAATAATTTAATTTAACTTTGGAATAGTATTATATTTTTGATTGATTTTTGAGACAGATTTGCCTCTCTCACCATGACTGGATGGTTCTAACGTGAAAAATAGCCCAAGTCAACGTGAGGAAGTAGGCCAGGTGTGAACACCTGTTTGGCTCAGTCGGTTAAGCATTTGCCTTCAGCTCAGGTTGTGATCCCAGAGTCCTGGGATCAAGTCCCACGTTGTGCTCTCTGCTCCGCCGAGTCTGCGTCTCCCTCTCTCTGCTCATGCTTTCTCTCTCGTACTCTCTCTCTCTCAAATAAATAAATAAGATGGGGGAAAAAAAAAGAGGAAGTAGCCCGGGTGTATGTGGTTATTATGGAGGGATGTGGGAAGTAAGGAGCCAGTCTGAGATTTGAGAATTAACTGTAGGTGATCCCCTCAAAGTAGATCATGTGTGTATGAACACATTACTGTTGGGGTAGTGAAGCTGGTGGTAGTTGATGACAGGGAGGAAAGAAAGACTTCTCTGTGCAAGAGGACCTCCCAGGGCTGTGCTTTTTTTATCCTTATGGCTACAGGGCAGGATTGAACAATTACATTTGAAAAATCAGAAGCCTGTCATCTGTGAGCATTTTAGTATTTTAAAAAGACTATTAAGTAGAAATATAGTTCCCCATTACTGGAAATGCTGCCGTAATAACAGTATTTCTGAAGCAAACAGTGAAGTCTGAAGCAAAGGGAGAAATCTGTTTAAAGGTGCAGAAGGCAGCCCGGGAATTCAGTATTTGCTCTCTCCCTGAGCCCAGGAAAATGAAGTAAAGGAACACATGTGGAGCTTAGGAACAAACAGAAGAGGAGAGGAAGTAACAGAACGAAAGATACTAACAAATGTCTAGAATAAATTATGGAAATGTCACCCGTAACCTACCAGATTTTCAGCAGAGTGGAGCCATAGTGAGGAAAGATACCTGTACTAGAAGCAGTTCTGAGAAGTCACAGCACCCATGGTGACTCCCAGACCCTGCTGCCACTGGGCAGTTTGCTGGTCAGGTGGAAGTCCTCAAAGTGGGAGGTAGTGTTTGTTTGTTTTTGAAAGGGATCCTCAAGAAAGGGTCTGTGGATATTAACATTTGGAGGTCCTTTAATGAAATGTAGGCTGTTCTGCTGATCATCGGGTCAGCAAGCCCATTCCTGCGCACAGAACTTCCTATTTGAGTGTTAGTGCTCCCTTTTAAATCCGAACTGGCAGACGGGAGCTTCAGGCCTGGGAGAATGTCTGCAACAGGATGGTCCCAAGAAGAAGAATCTTGGAAGAAATGCCTTCCAGTAATCAAGAATTCCTTAACTGTCTGAAAGAGATGGGCAGGTAGAGGATGTTTATTAAGCAAAAACAGGAGGTCTCTCTGTGTGTGTGTGTGTGTGTGTGTGTGTGTGTGTAGAGGATGTTTATTAAGCAAAAACAGGAGGGGTGTGTGTATGTGTGTGTGTGTATTTTTAAGATTTTATTTATTCAAGGGAGAGTACACATAGGCTGGAGGGTAGGGGGCAGAGCTAAAAGGGAGAAGCAGACTCCCTGCTAAGCCTGGAGCCAACACAGGACTTAATCCCAGGACCCTGAGATCATGACCTGAGCTGAAGGCAGACGTTTAACTGACTGAGCCAGCCAGGTGCCCCCAGGAGATATAAATATAGATATAGATATATAGATATAGTTTTTTTTAAAAGAAACAGTCCTGGGACACCTGGGTGGCTCAGTCAGTTAAGCGTCTGCCTTCAGCTCAGGTCATGATCCCAGTGTCAGGGGATCGAGTCCCACATTGGGCTCCTTGCTTAGCCGGGAGCCTGTTTCCCCAACTCTGCCTGCCACTCTCCCGGCTTATGTTCTCTCTTTTTTTTTCTCTGACTACCAACTAACTAAACAAATAAAATCTTAGAAGTAGTCAGAATGGGGGTACCTTGGGGTCCTGGGATTGAGCCCCACATTGACTCCTTCCTCAGTGCTTCTCCCTCTCCTTCTGCACTGCACCCCCCACCCCTGCCTGCTCATGTGTGCTTGTTCTCTCTCTCTCTCTCAAATAAATAAAATCTTGAAAAATAAAAAAAGAAGAAGGAGTCAGCATAAGCAAGTTCTTCTTTAGAAAATTAAAAGTATTCCCAAAATAGAGGCACCTGGTTGGCTCAGTCAGTAGAGCATGCGACTCTTGATCTCACAGTCATGAGTTCAGGCCCCATGTTGGGCATAGAGCTTATTTAAAAAAAATAAAGTAAAAATATTCCCCAAATCCAGAAATGTAGTGGAATGATTGGATAGCTAAATATGAGGAATTTTCTTAGATGGTAAAGTTTTCTACAGGAGGGAAGTATAAGATAATGTGAAAAAGAAATTAGAGAATGTTTTCAGGAGGCTCAATGTTGGAACACTAGGTATTCAGAAAAGGAATGGGTAGAAATGATCTTCAGCATTCCTTTTTGCTTTTAAAGAGAGAACCAATTGATTACCTGGTGTGTTTGACCATATAGAGAGAGAGTTTATATTTTGAATCAACAAGAATTATTGATAGTTACTTAAAAAAGTAAATGTGGAAATGAGACCGTCATCTCCCTAGAGAAAAAAATGCAAAATGTGGCACAGTAAAAGATGTGTAATCCATTTGGTTCCACCGTGAGCTGAATCATTTAAACGTTGCGTATTGATTCTAATCCCCACACTGACATGGCTGACTGAGGAGGGAGAGCATGGTGTGAATAGAAGTAGCGTAATAAGCCTCCTATATAACAGGAAATCAGTAAGTGATACATACAAGCCGTACATATGTAGAATCACAAAGACAAATGTCAGAAGGATCTGGTCAGTTAAAAACGTACACCTCTAAAAAAATAAAAAGCAAAACAAAACGTACAGCCCTGCTGGGGAGCAGGAATCCGGTTGGGAGGAGTGGGGCACGGACTGTTGTTTTTCTTTCTCCATTATATGACGTTCAGTACCCTCTGATTGTTAAAACTATGGGCATATCTAATACTTTGCATGCAAAATTAAAGCAAGAGGCAAAGGGGGTTTTGTTTGTTTTATTGTTTTTGCAGAGCTAACCACATGCAATTTTGAAACAGTGCATGAATGTCTCAGCAGGAGGAATGCTAACTGCTAACAGAATGTGTGGTGGGAAGTTTGGGGAGGGTTCTCTGGTTCTTCTCAGGTCTGGCTTCATGGGCTTGCATCCTGTATGGTGACAGGGGCCCCACATTTGGTTTAATGGTCTGCCATCACTATTTTGAAAATCTAAGTAATTTAGGGACTCAGGGCCCTACCTCTTGGTTTTGCACTGTGCCTGGCAAGTTGTACAGCCAGACCTGCTTCTAGTAGATACATTGTTTGAATTCTGGCCCAACTGAGGTTGCTACTACTTCCTTTGACCCTGACCTTCTAGTGGCTTGTTGTTTTCACCACCCAGAAATCACTATGGCCACAGGGAATGGAGTCAATGGACATTGCTCACAAGGGAATTTGGAAGTCATATATTACATGACACCCCAGAAAACTGTCCTGTCATCTTTTATTAGTTAAATCTTTGTTCTTTTAAAGAAGATACTTGACATAGAGGGTTTTTTAAAATAGACTTTATATTTTAGAACGTTTTCAGGTTTATAGCAAAATTGAGAGGAACATACAGAGATTTCCCATACACTCCCTGCCTGAGCGGATGTGTAGCCTCTCCAACTATCCACATCCCCCACCAGAGTGGGACATTTGATGAACCTACATTGATGCATCATTTTCAGCTGGAGTCCACAGAACAAATAATAGGGCATTCATTTATTTTTTTGTATCAGTCAGTTCTGGCTGCTATAGCAGAATACCATAGACTGAATGGCTTATAAACAACAGAAATTTATTTCTCATAGTTCTAGAGGATGGGAAGTCCAAAATCAAGGCATTGGCCTGTGTCCTCACATGTCCTCACATGTGTGAAGGGGTGAGGGAACTCTCTAGGGTCCTTTTTATGTGGGCATTAATTCCATTCATGGGGGATTATGACTTCATCGCTTCCCAAAGTTCCCACTTTTCAATCCATCACATTGGGGATTCAGTCTCAACAAAGGGAGCCGCCTGGGTGGCTCAGTTGGCTAAGTGGCTGACTCTTACATTCAGCTCAGATCATGATCTTGTGGTCGTGGGATCAAGCCTCATGTCTCTGAGTGAAGAGCCTGCTTCAGATTCTCTCTCTTTCCTTAAATAAATAAAATATATTTTTAAAAAAATCTCAACATAGGGGCGCCTGGGTGGCTCAGTGGGTTAAAGCCTCTGCTTTCGGCTCAGGTCATGGTCCCAGGGTCCTGGGATCGAGCCCCGCATTGGGCTCTCTGCTCAGCAGGGAGCCTGCTTCTCTCTCTCTCTGCCTGCCTCTCTGCCTACTTGTGATCTCTGTCTGTCAAATAAATAAAATCTTTAAAAAAAAAATCTCAACATAGGAATTTGGGGGGAACACATTCAGTCTGTACATTTCATGGGTTTAGACAACTTCACAATGACATATACCCATTGTTATAAATCATACAGAGTAGTTTCACTGCCCTAAGACTCCTCTATGCTCTGCCTATCCGTCCCTCTCTGCCCCCAGCCCGTTTTTAATTCTGAACTATGTACTGAGTGTGGCGGTATAATAAGCGTTGCGCAGGAGAGGAGTGGAAAGCTATGCTGGCACCACTTTGGGAGAAAGTTTATGGGGATTCTGAGGTGTGAGAGGACCCCCACCAAGCAAAGAGGACTGAAATTTGGGCCAACGCGAAGACCTTCATTTGGCTTCCTATAACGAGCAGCGCCCTCTGCAGGCCATTCTCACTTGCTGGCTGGTCAGTCTGTTTGCCTATCCCACCTGTGTTAAAGAGAACACCGGTTTGGGGAAGCACACGTCTGGTGCTCTCTGAAAGGGTCTCCCCTGTCCCCTTCCTCCATGGGCTGCCTGAACCTGTCAAATCTGCTGCACATCTTTACTATGCTTCTGGCCAAAGGCCCATGCGTTGGGGGTGGGAATCATTCAAACTCAGTGGTGGGCGCTAAGCTGGGTCTGTCACCTTTGCGTGGAAGGAGGCGGGCAGACAGTACCAATGAAGGACTAATGACTTGTCACCATAAAGTGAAGAGGCAGGTTTTCTTGTTTGTTTAGCAAATTGATTTTAAAGACAGTTACCAAAGAGGAGCTTTAGAGATGTCTAGAGCAGCAAGAGAGTCACTGTAGTCATAACACCATCCCCAGAATGATGTATTTCAAAGACAGCTAGTTTGGATATATGTGTTCTGCTCTATTTCTTCAAAGAATTTATATCTAGTTTTGTCTGATTTATTGTTAAAATTATTTAAAATTGTAATGTCCTAGAGATAGTTCTGTTTGGTATGAGGAAATGTTTGTGACTCATGGCTTAGATGAATTACCTCTTTCTCTCTTTACATTTTGGATAAAACAGTTTTGCAAAGGGGAACAGCTCCCATGCCTGTTACATTAACTCAAGCATGCCTTAGGATACTAGGTAAAGCCAACAGAACAATCAGAGGCCTTCCTTTGTCCCGGTCTGCAGTGGCTTTTCCAGAATATCTGTTTGGTCCGATGCCTGACAGTG